>JAHPZR010012322.1:2500-10000 GCA_019787425.1 Platygyra sinensis | reverse complement strand
GTTTTAAAGTGAGTACTGTTGCTGAGTACCGTTACGTTCTGCAAATAAAAAGCGACCAGCAGCTTTTTGGGCATAACATAAAAACATGTCACACGATATCATTTCGTAAACAAATAAAGGGAAATGTCTTCCAATGGCCTGGACTGAAAACAACTTTCTAATATTTGACGAAAATTATAGTTTTTTGGATGCCTGCTCAAGCCATTGCATGTATCACCTATACTTCGAGATTTGACATTTCCGCGTAATTTCTCTGGGTGAAAACCTTCTGTTTTTAAAAGAGACCTTTGGTCGTTCTTGTCGAAGTTCTCGTATGCACCATGATCTACAGTGCCCGTTGCTACCTTCACCGTTAAAGGAGAAGTGTCACAAGGATTTTGCTGTTTTAGGTCAATTCTGTGCCAAAATCAATACTTTGAGGCTTTAATCATAAAGAAAATGCTTCTGTAAAGCTACAACGAAGATATCAAATGAATTTTATCAGAGATCGGGCTAACCATAATAAATTTCTTGAGGATTTTTGGAACAAGTAGCATCAAAACTTGAAGAAATTGGCCAATTTTTTCAAGTTTCAATCCATTTCCATCCATGCCATCCGTAGCGTCAGGCGACAGGAAACAGTTTCAGTACCTTCAAATAGTCTTTAATAACAAAACTAGATCATTAGTTTTGGAATTCAACTGATGCGAAGACACCTTCTAGCTTTTTGTAAAGTTGCCAAATAGCATGACAATGCCCCTTTAACCATACTTTTTTTTTGTTTTTTTTGTTTATTTTTGTTTATTTTTTTGTTAACCATACTTGTCCTTTCAAATACCGCACGCGCGAGTCTGAGTTAGAACAAGTTCCGATTTACACCTTGCATGGGGGAAAAAATGAAAAGGAAAATAAAAACGTTAATAAACTACAAAATAGCTTTAAAATAGTCTTTAGATTACGATCTATTCATGGAGTCGAGAAAAAACACATTAGGAAGGTGAAAAACCACTGAAATGTCTAAATACATTTTTGTAAGGATTGTATTTGTATGTATGTTTTGCGAAAAGTGAATAGAATCTGTTTTTTAATTGACGTGAAACGTGATTGCTTGCTTTTGACGCCTCAGAATCCGACCTTATGCTTCATGGCTTTTCGAAAGATGGCAATTTTGGCGCTCTGTCAAATCTTTAAAATGTTTTTCAAGCCCGAGTCATACTAATTTCTTCTCCTGTGCCTTCCTGTCTGTAGCGATGTACCACAGTCGCGTCTTAACAGGTTTTCAAATTTAGCCAGTGTTAGCCTTTCTTCAAGTCTTGACCACTGCGTTTCTCACGTAGTATTTTGGCCAATTGGACAGTGAGTGGATTGGAGATTCTCACCCAAGTCATTGTTTTCTCTTCTCGTTTGACTTCCCGGGTCTAGCGATGCGTCACCCTCGCCATTTCGGTTTCGGAATCGGAAACTATATTTAATAGATTTCTCAAAGATGCTAGTTTTGGCCCTCGGTTAAATCTTCACACTTGCAATTTACCGATGTGTCACAGCCGCGTATTCCGCCTTAGAATTCTAAGGTTTGCTCAATGGGCTTTTGAAAGATGCCGCGCGCTTTTTCGCGCTCTGGTCAAATCCTTGCGAAGTAAAGTTTCTCACTCAAAAAATTCTGTTGAATTTCGTATTTGGCTGTATAGTGCAGACGATCAAGCCAAGGTCATATCCTACTTTCTTTCTTTTTTGCGTCTTATTCCCGGTCTCTAGCGATGTGACACAGTCGTGTTTTTCGGTCTCGGGAATCTTAAAACATTACTGAAAAAGGTTTTTCACATAATAGTAAGATTTTTATCCCTTCTTCAAAATCTCGTCTCCTCGTGCAATTTTCCGGGAAAAATTATTATCGCCATTGCCCAGTGCGGGAGCTTGGGGAGTCTCCGCTCAAGGTCAGTCATTGTGTTTTTGCTTGTTGTGCTAACTTCATTGGGGGGCCGATCGATGTTTCCACTCAGGCACTCCCTCGGCACGCCATTTCGGTTTCGGAATCCGAAACCTATCCTCTAATGGTAATTTTACTGAAAGATGTCAGTTTTATTCACACTTGTAATTCACATCATGGCATTCTTTCTGAATTTGGAGAGATCGGTGCGTGGGTTAGAAATTCTTTGAATGCAATTTTTTCTTTTTCCGCACCCATCCCTGTGAGCCATTCACCGATATGTCATGAACCCGCGTTTTCCGCTATAGATCAGACATTCTGCTTAATGGGTTTTTAAAAGAGGTCACTCACTTTTGCCTTGTCATTGCCGAAAAGTCTATTATTCGGCTTTGCTTTAGTCCCAGAGATTCAGAGCCCAAGTCAATTTTACCTTTCGTTTTTTTTTGCGTCCTTCCTGCGTGAAGCGATGTAGTCCAGTCGCATTTTTGGTCTGCAATCAATTGTAAAAGAAATCGTAATGAAATCTTAATTGAAGAAGAACGATACTTTTAAATTTAAAAAACATGTTCGGCAACAACTATGCCTTTGTATCTTGAAATAAGGTTCTAGAAATTTCGCCATTTTTAGCCGTCTCTTCAAATCTTGACCATCTGCGTTTCTCGGGTACTATTTTGAGGGAATGGACCGTCAGTAGATGGAGATTCTGCCCAAGTCATTGTTTACCTCTCCTCTCGTTCGACTTGTCGGGTCTACGATGTGTCCTCATCGCCATTCCTGGCTACGGAATCTATACTGACTTCCCTTTACATATTTTTGAAACATGTTAGTTTTGACACTCTGTTTAAACTGTTCACAACTGGAATTCATTCCTGGAATTCTTTCGAATTGGAGTGTGCGCGGGTTAAAAATTGTCTCTAATGTCAGTTTTTCTTTTTCTCGCACATCCTTGCCCAGTATATAACAATGTGGTAAAACCGCTTCCTCGGCGGCCTCAGAATCAGACATTATGCTTAAGCAATTTTTAACAAGATAGGTCAGTTTTGGGCACTCATGCTAAATCTTACAGTGTCTTGCTTTCACCGTCAACAAAAATTCCATACAGTTCGACTGTTGCTTTAAGTCAGAGAGATTCAAGCGAAAGTCCATTTTACTTCCTACATATTTGCGTCTCTCCTGCGTCTAGTGATGTGTCACGGTTTTCGCCATTTTCTGGTCTCAGGAAAGATAAAAGTATTTTTTAGTAGGTTTTCAAGTTTAGCCAGTCTGCGCCCTTTCCTTCAAATCTTGGGAACCTGTGTCGTTTCTCTCGTCGTAGTATTTTATCGAATTGGACAGTGCAGATGGATTGAGAAATTCTCGCTCTGGTCATTTGTTTTCGCTTCTTGTGTAACTTCCTCTGATCTATCGATGTGCCCACTCTCGCCATTTCGGTTTCGGAAATCCGAAACTAATCCTTTATATTATCCTGAAAGATGCCAGTTTTGGCCCTTTGTTAAACCTTCACACCATGGTAATTCACTCCTGAAATTCTTTCGAATTGGAGAGTGCGTGGGGTTCAAAAACTTCTCGATGTAATTTTTTCTTTTTGTCACGCATGCTGGGCGCCTTTAACCGATTGTAACTACCAGAGCCACGTATTCGGATTAGAATCCTAAACTTTATGGTTAATGGGGAAGTGTTTTGAAAGAATTCTAAAATATTCATAGAAGGTTCTTCAAATTTTGAAGAGTTTTAGGACTATCTTCAAATTTTGCCTCTGGGTCTATATAAATGTGCCCACCTCGCCAAATTTTAGTAACTTTTCACCTTACAGTTTGGAAAACAGCTAGAGCCAAAGTAAGCACATTAAGGACGTTCGCGCTAATTGTTTCTGCGCATCCTTACTGCGCACGCAAATTCACATGCCACGTCATGCATCGAGCGCGCGCGCTAAGTACTAAAATTAACAATGATAGGGCAGATGGCCATTCCTATAGCTTTGATTGGATTTAACGATCTTGGATGTTCGGTGACCCCTACTTTTCTTTTCAGAGACAGATTTTATTTACAATTATCTCCACTATGTCCAAAAACGAACAAAAAATCAATGTAGGAAGTTAAAAAAAATTCAAGATTTCTGTCCACGGGAAGTGGAATCCTGCTATCTTGCGGCTGCAAGGCGCGTGAAACTATGGTCGCTAAATGCGAACTTGTTCTTTGAGGAACCTCACCAGTTGACTAAATTCGCTTAATAGGTCCATTCAAACCATATTTGGTAGAGAACGCTTCCCTTCAAAGCACTAATTGCAAGATTTTGGGACTTGCAGCCACTTTGGTCTTCTTCACTAACAAAGCCCGATTTACTCAGATTTAGGCGTTTTTCCGGGCATGTTCTCTCCGAAACGAAGTCGGTGACCCCCCAATTTTTTTACATTTCTGACATCACTAACTCATCATCTTTCAATGGTAAAATTTTCAGAAAAAAATCAATGTTAGAAAATTTTGGCGCGAACGTCCTTAATGGATTGTGTGAAAGATGCCAGTGTTTGGCCTTTCTATCAACCTATTGAAAAGTGTTTTTTTTTTGTTCCGCGAAAAGTTTTTTATTGAATTCGACTTTGCGTTAGTCAAAAATTCAGGCTCATTTGATTTGATTTCTTCTTGCGGTGTTTCTCCTGCGCCTAGCGATTTGTCACAGTCGCCGCTTTCGATCAGGAACTCTTAGGTTGTTTGGAAACTTTGAATTTACTTCGTGTACGTAGTTGCGAACTGTTTACATTTGTGTGATAGGTCTTACATGAAAGAAAACCAAACAGAAAGCAAAGAAGACTAGCATACGAAACGTCAAGTGTTATCTACAAAAATGCGTTGGAATACAAATGTTTATAAACCGCTGGTTTGGGGTTATTTTCTTAAATCACGCATCGATGGCCTTAAGGGCAAGAGTTTATAACGATAAAAGCAAGAAGGCTCCTCAAGAGTGAGCACTGCAGACTAGAAAGCATACTGCTAAAACTCATTTTAGTTAATGATTTACTAGCAGCCGGCGCGTCATTCCCGGATATGGTCACTTTATTCGACGACGTGGTTTCAGCCATCGTGCGAAACGCTAAAAGGGCGGTCATGGACCATGGCCGAGTTGTAAGAAGGAGAGATCAGAGAGGCGGTATGCTCGTTCCTTCCCCTTTTGGGCTAAGTATTTCTACCATCATGAATTCTTCCAAGCAAAACCCGACACCCAACTTTTTTTACAACACCGTTACATTGACATTACAGACAGGGACTGTTAACAGCCTATTTTGATTCAAGCCAGTGTTTCGCGGTCGGTACATAATTTTATTCCTTACTTGGTTTCCTGATTAGCGCTAATTATTGTTTAACGAACCTGCTTACTCACGGCCGGACTAAAACCTAAGTTAACCTAATATCGTACACGACCCTGCCCCTCAAATAATTAACAAAGTAAAAACCTATTTATAAAAAAATCTATACTAAGCAAGGGGCTTTTGAAATTGAATTTAAAAATGAATTCAAATCGTAGGTCTGACAAATCGAAAAGACCTTGGCCTCTAACAGTGACTTAGTTAAACTAGTTAAAACGATATGAATTGATCGTTAGTCTATGGACCAGCCTCTGAGAGAACCAACGTAAGCCCAGTAAAAGTTAATGAAAGATTTTTTCCAGTAGTAAGCTTTTAGCTGGTTGGATGATGCAGTCTATTTTTTGGGTCTTTTTAGATATTTTGTTGCTATTGGCAGAGATTCAGAGCGTATCTTTCTGTATTCCTAACGGTGTCTGAATGAAAACACGAAAACAGGTGATCAATCGACAATCGTATCCTTGTGCATGAAAATCTATCTGCGTTGCATCAAATGTGGAGGCAAAGGTTTGTACTGAAAAAATATCAACCCACACCTTGTTTTGAAGACAAGCTTTCTAAAAATTTGTTCTGCGATTTTTGCGGCGACAAGTCAGGGCGGTTTAAGAGAACGATTCGCAGTTCCCAATGATAAATTTTTGTAATCTGTTTTCAGTTTCGGTGCACGTAACACTTGTGTCATATTACGCCGTCACGTATCCGTGATCTCATTTGTCGTGGCAACCAGAATTTTTCGCATACTTTTTCAGTTTCAGCGACCTCACGAAATTAAAACCAACAGATGAGACAATGTATTTCAACAGTCAGACATCTAAGGGCTTAAATTTAAATAGCCTTTACCTGTCAATAGATTTAGGATAGTTTATCCCGGAAGATGTTCATAGATCATCCGCTCTTGGCTGCATGCATGATAATTTGTCACTGTGCTGTTTAAGACCTTTTAAGCCGCCCTTGGTTGACCAATATCTGATTTGTCTTAACAATCAGTACTGTGCTCTTGAACGGACGGGTAATGAGAATATAGTCAATTGGTCGACATTATGTTTGAAATACAATCGTAACGTACCCCGATTCGCAATTTAATTGGGGATAATCGACTGTTGGCGTAAAACAAGCCAAAAATTTAACCGTCAGGCGTAAAAGTTGCCAAGTGTTTACTGTTATCCGTAAAAATGTTAACGGTTAAAACATTTTAGTACGAAAGAGTGTTGCAAGTTCGATGTTTTTAGTAGCAGGTAGTTTGTAGTCTAATCAGAACACAGGGATGTCGGTTATTTAATCCACACGAACGCAGTAATTCCACACAAGACTTCACAACAAGCACACGCTAGGCTTGTAACCACACTTGAACTTCCGTCACACTTGTCAAAACACAGCCTCTGCCAATATCCACGTAACCTCTCTGTTACATTCTTCAACAAACACGACCTCCGTCGATACTTTACATGCGACCTTCGTCACACTTCAGTAAACACTACTGACTCAAGCGATCCTCCTGGGACAAAAAACCTCAAACACTACTGAGATAAAACCATCTAAAAACTACACCGATTTACTTATATACTTTATAGCATAAGGTTCTAAGAACTTTCCGGTTCCACTAAATAAAGTAACATTACAATGTAAAACTATTTACAGCAGCAGACGTAAACGACTAAAAATACACTGTGATGCGACACTAATTAAATATGCTAGAAGATTCGAGACGAAATTACCTTATTCTCCTTAATTTTCGCGGGTTCTTAAATTCGCGATTTTCGCGATTTTAAAAAATTCGCGAACTTAAAGACCCGCGAAAAATAACGACCGCAAACTTTGATCTCGCGAAATTTAATGCACATAGAAAAATCATGTGTTTGTGTTTCCAAGGGTCCTAAACAATTTTTAACACAAGTTTTTAGTACAGGGGAGCTATTATCTATCAACTTTAGGTGCTAATCAGTGTCAAGATTCGCCTCAAGTTCTTCTTCGGCATCTGAGTAATCATCTTCGCACAGTTCCTTGTACATCCCTTGTACAGTCGTCAAACTGACCATCCTGTCTGGGCCCTTATAGTGTGTAGTTACGAGTGTGTTGTATCTTTCCATTATTGCCCTGTTCCTTGGTGTACCTAACTCTCGATACTCGATAATTACTCCGAAGAACAAGAAGACCTTTTTTATTACTCTAAGACTTACTTTTAGAGGAATACAGCTGCCGCTAAGGGGCACCATATTGGTTTTGTTTCAATTGTTG
>JAHPZR010012319.1:0-13100 GCA_019787425.1 Platygyra sinensis | reverse complement strand
AGCATGTTCCATCCTGTTGGTGTTCATCATGTGTCCCTTATTATAGTGTATTTAGAACTTATATGTATTTTCCTGTATTTCCCTGTATTTCCCTATTATATTGTATTTTCCCCTGTATTCTCTTGTATTCCCCCCCCCCCCTGTATTCTCCTCTATTCTCTTGTATTCTCCTGTATTCCCGTGCATTCAACTGTAAACCCTTGTATACCCTTGTAATCTCCTGAGAACCCCTGTAGACCCTTGTACTCCCCTGTAAACCCTTTGATACCCTTGTAATCCCCTGTAAACCCCTGTATACCCTTGTACTCCCCTCTAAACCCTTGTATACCCTTATAATTCCCTGGAAACCATTGTATACCCATGTAATCCCCTGTAAACCCACGTAATTCCTTGTATCCCCTGTAAACCCTTGTATACCCTTGTAATCCCCCGTAAACCCTTGTATACCCTTGCAATCCCCTGCAAACCCTTGTATACCCTTGTAATCCCCTGTTATTCCCTGTATACCCCTGTATTCCCTTATATACCCCAGTATACCTACAGCCTGTATGCAATCCCCTGTAAACCCTTGTATACCCTTGTACTCCCGTGTAAACCCCTGTATACCCTTGTACTTACCTGTAAACCTTCGTATACCCTTGTAATCCCCTGTAAACCCCTGTATATTCTTGTACTCCCCGGTAAACGCTTGTATACCCTTGTAATCCCCTGTAAAGCCATCTTTATTTTGTACTCCCCTTTAAACCCTTGTAAACCTTTGTAATCTCCTGTAAACCCTTGTATACCCTTGTAATGCCCTGGAAACCACTAAATACCTTTGTACTCCACTGTAAACCCTCGCATACCCTTGAAATCCCCTGTAAACCATTGTATACCCTTGTAATACCCTCCAAACCCTTGTATACCCTTTGTAATCTTCTGTTAACCCATGTATACCCTTGTACTCCCCTGTAAACCCTTTGATACCCTTGTATTCCCCTGTGAACCCCTGTATACCCTTGTACTCTTCTGTAAACCCTTGTATTCCCTTGTATACTTATGCAATCCAATGTAAACCCTTTTATACCCTTGTAATGCCATGTAAACCCTTTTATTCCCTTGTAATCCCATGACAACCCGTGTATTCCCTTGTATACCCTTGTAATCCCCTGTAATGCCCTGTTTACCCAACCAGCAAATATTTTTTGCCTGTAGTCAATTTCAGACCGACATTAAACAATTTACGCCTCCTTTGGCAGGCTTTGAAGGCAAATTTTCACCTTCCATCCTAACTTGGCCATTCTTCTTTTTTCCGAAATTGTACTTTTTATGAGTAATTGGTAATAAGATTTCGTGTCGTCCAATTCGGTCTATAAACGTACTCATGATAAACAAATCGGACTACCGCTTCGCGGTGGTCAATTTTTTGTTATCACTCGTATAATTACAGACCGAATTGGACTCCACTCGGTCATATTACCGTTACTTATCATTTCCCATTCTGGGTTGGATCGCTCTTAATTAATTCTGTCTATTTATAATCCCTGGTAACGGAGCAAATGCCCTTTCTGGACATACATGTAGCTAACCATGGGGACGGACGAGACGTGTTTGACATGGACAAGTTACATGTATGTATTCATATAATAGCCCGGCTTTTCACGGTTAGCTTTTC
Organism: Platygyra sinensis; assembly: GCA_019787425.1. NCBI lineage: Eukaryota > Metazoa > Cnidaria > Anthozoa > Scleractinia > Merulinidae > Platygyra > Platygyra sinensis. The sequence continues at coordinate 11,446 of JAHPZR010012319.1, read as the reverse complement.
TCATTTGCATTACAATGAATTCTAGCATGTATGTGAGGCAATTTCGGAAATTGCCTCGCATCCACGTTGGATTACATTGTAATGCAAATAAGAAAAATTAACCGTGAAATGGGCTATTGGGGCGCTTACCCTTTGTCACCTTCTCCTCCCATCTCTAGTTATGTCTCAGGCTAAATTAGAAAAGTGCCACAAATAAAAAAAAGATCTCACAATTCCGGGATCTCACACTTTTCTAGACTGAGAAACAACAGTATTGAATAAGAGAGTTTTGTTTTCCCATTTTTTGATTTTTTTTTTTTTATTGTTCTTGTTTCCCGTACCGTCGTATTCGGTATCGGGAATGCAACGTTAGAGCACACACTCTTTAATTTTCCTTTAATCGTACAATTTACACTGATTGTGGTTATTGTTTGGTAGGTTCCTGCAAAACAACCAGTTGAAAGACTTAACCGAGGGTATATTTCGCGAGAATACCAATCTTCGAAGGCTGTAAGTAGAACTCATCATCTAACTCTACATTACTATACCCAAATTCTTAATGAGCCAATCAGAAGCCGTTTCTACTCTTCCGATATCAAAAGATATCATGTCACCAACCTGATATGGCTACGATGTCATGCTCATATGTTTGGCCAATTTTGGGTATTGTTAAGACGTAATGACAGCTTTTTGGTACGCTTCGAAGACATGTCAGGCTCGTTTGATGTCGAACGATGGCTCGATCAAGTCAACAGGTATGCCGCTCCGCACAGTTTAAGATAGAAATTTGAATAAAAATTTACCATTGGAACAAAACCACCTGTGTATGGCAAAACAGTTGAATTATCGAATGACCACAGAACAAGCAAAAGCGTGTAGTTCTTTAATCACTGCATTTGAGGATAAATTCATTTTTCTTTTTGTTATAGACTGCTAGATTGACGCGACAATCCAAACTTTATTTCCAAGCTGAATGCCAGCGACGTTTTCTTCCGCTCAAGTTATTAGTCTTGATAATACAAATGCCAATCTCGTTTTCAAAGCAGTCTCCTATCGTGTTCGCATTCAATCTGATGAATTTAAACTCTCTGCCGGGTTCCCCACAATTCTATAATATGTTTTATATGAAAGGAAAAACTTGAAAATATCAAGTTAGAACAAAATAGAAACCAGTGACATCACAAGTTCTATAAGCGAACTGCAGTTCAGCGCCGCTAACGCCGTTTTGTTCCAAAAATTCAATTTCGGCTGCTTAAACTGCGATTTTCAGGGACCGGTGATTGTATATCGCTTAAGAAGGAAAGGGAGTGGGTGAGGAGGATATTCGGCTAAAAACAGTAAGCTTTAGCCGATACCCTTTTAAATTTTATTTTATTCAGGATTTCCCCTTCATAGCTATTGATTAATTTCATGACGCCCACTCAATGTCTTCCTAGACATATTTATCTTTCCACGTTTATACTTAGTGCTGGTAACGGGCATCTCAAAAACAATATTTTTAAATATGATGCTGAGCTAAAGATTAATAAAGCCACCATTGCGTAGTGTATTGGTCGGTGTCCTTCCGATAGCCGACCAGGGTTCTTAGCAGAAGTTTTCATATGCATCAAATAAAGCATAACAGGCGGCATAGATTAAGGCGAGACTCGATTTGCCCCAAAGGGGGAAGCTAACCTGAAAGCAGCCGGGGCATGTTCCCCTGGAAAATTTTGAAATTGTTCGTTGCCAAACATGCGAGCTCATGCATTTTGGTGAGCAGTGTCACGGTAAATGAGTTGTTTATGACCATAAAATTAGATGTAGCAAGTAGCGCTGCTTCACCTCATTGTCTTTGAATACTATTTTCTTCTTGAAACGTCTCAGACTTCAGTTAAGTCTTAATATATTGCTAGATGTGTACAAATTTTAATGGCTGGAACAGGTGGCTGCATTTGATATTACAGCGGGTGGAATTCCGCCGTTCTACTGAGAACCCTTTGACTGATGTCAGCTGACATTCCAATAGCCAACTATCCCTAAATGCAAAGTTAATTATTAGCTAGAGTACTAAATAGCCTTCTACCAAGTCTTTCAAGTGCCTATGAAGCGAAATTTTTTTTACATGTTTTTCAAATATACTGTTTGAAAAACATTATTCCAAAGTTTTACATGTTTAGGGTTAAAATGGACGATTTTACAAGCCTTCAAAGTTTGTGCCATTTTGCCCTCAAAAATGGCAAGGGAATGGGTCCGAGTTAAGCAAAACATTTCTTAACGTGACGTCATTTGGGTGCCAAAAGTTTGTTTACGCATTGAAGTTCTACTGAAAGTAAGGCGCTTTTAGAGCGAGAAGACGTGTCAAGCGAGTCCGAATTTAGCGACTATTCGTAGACATTAAGCGAACTCGAGGAAGACGAAATGGAAAAAGAAGAGGACGACAATGTACAGTTTATTTTCAGTCAGATTGAACCTTACCAGGACGAACCTTAGCTGAAGATGACAGCTCGCGTGAGGAAAATGAAGTCGACGAAGAGGCAGACGAAGACGGTCTTACACCTACCGTACTGGAAGCCAGATACGAAAGAGAGATTCTTGTTAATTCATGGTTCGTATAACTGCTGTTGTATGTTTCGGTATAAACTTCTTCGTTGGGCCATGACTTTTTTAAAACGCGAAGACTTTAGTCGCCTTATGCTTGCTTACCATTGTCTTGCACGTGGTATCACACTGTATCACAACCACTGGCGGGCTGGCTAGTTCACTGTGTATCGTACGCTCAGTTTATCTGTGAACGTTTATAACTTTCAGGTCCCAATGTGAACACTGCAGTCTGCAGACACGAAAATTTATTCATTGCACGGGAGTTTCGTTGCTTCAGCCAACGCATCGAGAATATTGACCTTTCATGACTGGGTCAATTGAACCTGATTGAATCTATGTCCCGAGTAACACAACACGAAGATTTGTAGCACAACAACAGGACGGTGCAGCCTCAAGTTGCTCCACTTGTGAGGGACAAAGAGGCCGGAAGACCTCCGTCGATGTGAACTTTCCGAAAACAAGTGAGTTCAGTTCTACGGTGAGATTTCTTTAGCTAAGTTAAGTCAACATAGTTCTCTGCTACGATGGCCCCGGATTTTATTTTTTCAGTTCGGTTTTCTTTTTTTTAGTTCAGTTATTTTTTCACATTTGGTAACTAAGTTCATATTAAAATTGGACTGTCAAGAAATACAACTGTATTGTAAAAAATAATTTTGGTCCATTACTGTCTGGCTTATAACCTCACCTACCAAAGTATGAAAGGGGACAGCTAGAATTTCTAGTGGCATTCCGTGACCAATACACAATGACATTATGTTACAGGTTCGAATGGTTTTAGTGGTCGGAGAAGTTTGTAGTCTAATCAGAACTCAGGGATTCCGGAAACACAACAGGAAATTTTTAATCCACACGAACGCAGTATTTCCACACAGGACTTCTCTACAAGCACACGCTAGGCTTGTAACTACACTTGACTTTAAACACACGGCCTCTTGCCAAATATCTACGTAACCTCTGTTACACTTCACAAACACGACCTCTGTCGGTTACACGCGACCTTCGTCACACTTCAGTAAACACTACTGTAAAACTACTCAAACACTCCTGGGATAAAAAACCATCTAAACACTACAGCGATTTACTTATATACTTTACAGCAAAACGTCTAGAACGTTCCGGCTATACTAAATAAAGTATCATTACAATATAAACTATTTACAGCAGCAGACGTAAACGACTAAAATAAATTGCTCAGTCATCGTGACAAGGCTAATTAAATATGCTCGAAACTTCTAGATCAAATTAGCATACACTCAAATGTTCCAAGTGACGGAAGTCACGCCACAATTTTTCGTAACACATTATCAACCCAATAGGTTAAACCAAATTGTCCTTTGATAAGGGGAATTGTATTACATGTATAGGATTCCAAGTACCCCTGTTGATAGTATTTTTTTTTTCTTTTTTACAGGTTCAGGCAGTCCCTTTTCACTGGATTGTTCACTGGCTGTGGTTGCATGGGGTGGGAAAATCGAAGACCACTTCCAGCTTGCATAATTTTATAATATAGGGACACATAATCAGACCCTGCTCAGGCAGTCAACAAGCTAAAATGAGGCATAGTTTTGGGAATCCAGGGCCATAACTGGAAAAAAAATATGACTACAACAATGTGCGTGAGAATAATAACTTATGAATGAGGAAATTTCTATGTTCTGTTAGGGAATTTATGATGACTGTAAACAACAAAAATAAAACAAAATGAATAAGGCAAGTGCCTCGGTTTGCCTGTGACTAGCTACAGCCCTGGAATCAAACCCAAAGTATTCTGTACTGTCCTAGCTATCATCCCATGGTATTGCGGTGTAGACATTTGGCAATCTTGGTTGCTTAAAAAATTCAACAAGCCAATGCTGCCATAATATAATTCATCTTAACATATTGATAAACTGAGCTCTTCAGCTATTTGAACATACTCAGATAGATGAAATTTCGGTGAATTGAGTCGCTACGAATTAGCCTGAATTTCAATATTTCTACGGCATGGGAGCAGCAGGCCGTTGGCCTGGGCCCTTTAATGTAGTTGCATCATAGGTAATGGCATGTGTGTATTTAAGCTTGGGATTGTATGTGGGCAATACTTCTAGGCTGACACCACTTTCTCTAATTTCTTTGTTGTTGTTGTTGTTTTTTCGCCTCGTAGGATGGGCTGCAGAGCTTGAGCCTGATTCCTACCCAGATTTCCTGTCATTTTTTTCCCTATGGGTTTTTTTGGCAGGTTTTTGTTTTGGCCCCAGTCTAACCACAATGTCTGAGGGTTGTCCAATACTCCAACAAATTTATGCATAGCATTGTATTGCATTATATCCACATAACAATGATCTCTCTCTCCATCCGTAGATGGGAGAGAGATCATTGTTATGTGGATATAATGCAATACAATGCTATGCATAAATTTGTTGGAGTATTGGACAACCCTCAGACATTGTGGTTAGACTGGGGCCAAAACAAAAACCTGCCAAAAAAACCCATAGGGAAAAAAATGACAGGAAATCTGGGTAGGAATCAGGCTCAAGCTCTGCAGCCCATCCTACGAGGCGAAAAAACAACAACAACAACAAAGAAATTAGAGAAAGTGGTGTCAGCCTAGAAGTATTGCCCACATACAATCCCAAGCTTAAATACACACATGCCATTACCTATGATGCAACTACATTAAAGGGCCCAGGCCAACGGCCTGCTGCTCCCATGCCGTAGAAATATTGAAATTCAGGCTAATTCGTAGCGACTCAATTCACCGAAATTTCATCTATCTGAGTATGTTCAAATAGCTGAAGAGCTCAGTTTATCAATATGTTAAGATGAATTATATTATGGCAGCATTGGCTTGTTGAATTTTTTAAGCAACCAAGATTGCCAAATGTCTACACCGCAATACCATGGGATGATAGCTAGGACAGTACAGAATACTTTGGGTTTGATTCCAGGGCTGTAGCTAGTCACAGGCAAACCGAGGCACTTGCCTTATTCATTTTGTTTTATTTTTGTTGTTTACAGTCATCATAAATTCCCTAACAGAACATAGAAATTTCCTCATTCATAAGTTATTATTCTCACGCACATTGTTGTAGTCATATTTTTTTTCCAGTTATGGCCCTGGATTCCCAAAACTATGCCTCATTTTAGCTTGTTGACTGCCTGAGCAGGGTCTGATTATGTGTCCCTATATTATAAAATTATGCAAGCTGGAAGTGGTCTTCGATTTTCCCACCCCATGCAACCACAGCCAGTGAACAATCCAGTGAAAAGGGACTGCCTGAACCTGTAAAAAAGAAAAAAAAAATACTATCAACAGGGGTACTTGGAATCCTATACATGTAATACAATTCCCCTTATCAAAGGACAATTTGGTTTAACCTATTGGGTTGATAATGTGTTACGAAAAATTGTGGCGTGACTTCCGTCACTTGGAACATTTGAGTGTATGCTAATTTGATCTAGAAGTTTCGAGCATATTTAATTAGCCTTGTCACGATGACTGAGCAATTTATTTTAGTCGTTTACGTCTGCTGCTGTAAATAGTTTATATTGTAATGATACTTTATTTAGTATAGCCGGAACGTTCTAGACGTTTTGCTGTAAAGTATATAAGTAAATCGCTGTAGTGTTTAGATGGTTTTTTATCCCAGGAGTGTTTGAGTAGTTTTACAGTAGTGTTTACTGAAGTGTGACGAAGGTCGCGTGTAACCGACAGAGGTCGTGTTTGTGAAGTGTAACAGAGGTTACGTAGATATTTGGCAAGAGGCCGTGTGTTTAAAGTCAAGTGTAGTTACAAGCCTAGCGTGTGCTTGTAGAGAAGTCCTGTGTGGAAATACTGCGTTCGTGTGGATTAAAAATTTCCTGTTGTGTTTCCGGAATCCCTGAGTTCTGATTAGACTACAAACTTCTCCGACCACTAAAACCATTCGAACCTGTAACATAATGTCATTGTGTATTGGTCACGGAATGCCACTAGAAATTCTAGCTGTCCCCTTTCATACTTTGGTAGGTGAGGTTATAAGCCAGACAGTAATGGACCAAAATTATTTTTTACAATACAGTTGTATTTCTTGACAGTCCAATTTTAATATGAACTTAGTTACCAAATGTGAAAAAATAACTGAACTAAAAAAAAGAAAACCGAACTGAAAAAATAAAATCCGGGGCCATCGTAGCAGAGAACTATGTTGACTTAACTTAGCTAAAGAAATCTCACCGTAGAACTGAACTCACTTGTTTTCGGAAAGTTCACATCGACGGAGGTCTTCCGGCCTCTTTGTCCCTCACAAGTGGAGCAACTTGAGGCTGCACCGTCCTGTTGTTGTGCTACAAATCTTCGTGTTGTGTTACTCGGGACATAGATTCAATCAGGTTCAATTGACCCAGTCATGAAAGGTCAATATTCTCGATGCGTTGGCTGAAGCAACGAAACTCCCGTGCAATGAATAAATTTTCGTGTCTGCAGACTGCAGTGTTCACATTGGGACCTGAAAGTTATAAACGTTCACAGATAAACTGAGCGTACGATACACAGTGAACTAGCCAGCCCGCCAGTGGTTGTGATACAGTGTGATACCACGTGCAAGACAATGGTAAGCAAGCATAAGGCGACTAAAGTCTTCGCGTTTTAAAAAAGTCATGGCCCAACGAAGAAGTTTATACCGAAACATACAACAGCAGTTATACGAACCATGAATTAACAAGAATCTCTCTTTCGTATCTGGCTTCCAGTACGGTAGGTGTAAGACCGTCTTCGTCTGCCTCTTCGTCGACTTCATTTTCCTCACGCGAGCTGTCATCTTCAGCTAAGGTTCGTCCTGGTAAGGTTCAATCTGACTGAAAATAAACTGTACATTGTCGTCCTCTTCTTTTTCCATTTCGTCTTCCTCGAGTTCGCTTAATGTCTACGAATAGTCGCTAAATTCGGACTCGCTTGACACGTCTTCTCGCTCTAAAAGCGCCTTACTTTCAGTAGAACTTCAATGCGTAAACAAACTTTTGGCACCCAAATGACGTCACGTTAAGAAATGTTTTGCTTAACTCGGACCCATTCCCTTGCCATTTTTGAGGGCAAAATGGCACAAACTTTGAAGGCTTGTAAAATCGTCCATTTTAACCCTAAACATGTAAAACTTTGGAATAATGTTTTTCAAACAGTATATTTGAAAAACATGTAAAAAAAATTTCGCTTCATAGGCACTTGAAAGACTTGGTAGAAGGCTATTTAGTACTCTAGCTAATAATTAACTTTGCATTTAGGGATAGTTGGCTATTGGAATGTCAGCTGACATCAGTCAAAGGGTTCTCAGTAGAACGGCGGAATTCCACCCGCTGTAATATCAAATGCAGCCACCTGTTCCAGCCATTAAAATTTGTACACATCTAGCAATATATTAAGACTTAACTGAAGTCTGAGACGTTTCAAGAAGAAAATAGTATTCAAAGACAATGAGGTGAAGCAGCGCTACTTGCTACATCTAATTTTATGGTCATAAACAACTCATTTACCGTGACACTGCTCACCAAAATGCATGAGCTCGCATGTTTGGCAACGAACAATTTCAAAATTTTCCAGGGGAACATGCCCCGGCTGCTTTCAGGTTAGCTTCCCCCTTTGGGGCAAATCGAGTCTCGCCTTAATCTATGCCGCCTGTTATGCTTTATTTGATGCATATGAAAACTTCTGCTAAGAACCCTGGTCGGCTATCGGAAGGACACCGACCAATACACTACGCAATGGTGGCTTTATTAATCTTTAGCTCAGCATCATATTTAAAAATATTGTTTTTGAGATGCCCGTTACCAGCACTAAGTATAAACGTGGAAAGATAAATATGTCTAGGAAGACATTGAGTGGGCGTCATGAAATTAATCAATAGCTATGAAGGGGAAATCCTGAATAAAATAAAATTTAAAAGGGTATCGGCTAAAGCTTACTGTTTTTAGCCGAATATCCTCCTCACCCACTCCCTTTCCTTCTTAAGCGATATACAATCACCGGTCCCTGAAAATCGCAGTTTAAGCAGCCGAAATTGAATTTTTGGAACAAAACGGCGTTAGCGGCGCTGAACTGCAGTTCGCTTATAGAACTTGTGATGTCACTGGTTTCTATTTTGTTCTAACTTGATATTTTCAAGTTTTTCCTTTCATATAAAACATATTATAGAATTGTGGGGAACCCGGCAGAGAGTTTAAATTCATCAGATTGAATGCGAACACGATAGGAGACTGCTTTGAAAACGAGATTGGCATTTGTATTATCAAGACTAATAACTTGAGCGGAAGAAAACGTCGCTGGCATTCAGCTTGGAAATAAAGTTTGGATTGTCGCGTCAATCTAGCAGTCTATAACAAAAAGAAAAATGAATTTATCCTCAAATGCAGTGATTAAAGAACTACACGCTTTTGCTTGTTCTGTGGTCATTCGATAATTCAACTGTTTTGCCATACACAGGTGGTTTTGTTCCAATGGTAAATTTTTATTCAAATTTCTATCTTAAACTGTGCGGAGCGGCATACCTGTTGACTTGATCGAGCCATCGTTCGACATCAAACGAGCCTGACATGTCTTCGAAGCGTACCAAAAAGCTGTCATTACGTCTTAACAATACCCAAAATTGGCCAAACATATGAGCATGACATCGTAGCCATATCAGGTTGGTGACATGATATCTTTTGATATCGGAAGAGTAGAAACGGCTTCTGATTGGCTCATTAAGAATTTGGGTATAGTAATGTAGAGTTAGATGATGAGTTCTACTTACAGCCTTCGAAGATTGGTATTCTCGCGAAATATACCCTCGGTTAAGTCTTTCAACTGGTTGTTTTGCAGGAACCTACCAAACAATAACCACAATCAGTGTAAATTGTACGATTAAAGGAAAATTAAAGAGTGTGTGCTCTAACGTTGCATTCCCGATACCGAATACGACGGTACGGGAAACAAGAACAATAAAAAAAAAAAAATCAAAAAATGGGAAAACAAAACTCTCTTATTCAATACTGTTGTTTCTCAGTCTAGAAAAGTGTGAGATCCCGGAATTGTGAGATCTTTTTTTTATTTGTGGCACTTTTCTAATTTAGCCTGAGACATAACTAGAGATGGGAGGAGAAGGTGACAAAGGGTAAGCGCCCCAATAGCCCATTTCACGGTTAATTTTTCTTATTTGCATTACAATGTAATCCAACGTGGATGCGAGGCAATTTCCGAAATTGCCTCACATACATGCTAGAATTCATTGTAATGCAAATGAGAAAAGCTAACCGTGAAAAGCCGGGCTATTATATGAATACATACATGTAACTTGTCCATGTCAAACACGTCTCGTCCGTCCCCATGGTTAGCTACATGTATGTCCAGAAAGGGCATTTGCTCCGTTACCAGGGATTATAAATAGACAGAATTAATTAAGAGCGATCCAACCCAGAATGGGAAATGATAAGTAACGGTAATATGACCGAGTGGAGTCCAATTCGGTCTGTAATTATACGAGTGATAACAAAAAATTGACCACCGCGAAGCGGTAGTCCGATTTGTTTATCATGAGTACGTTTATAGACCGAATTGGACGACACGAAATCTTATTACCAATTACTCATAAAAAGTACAATTTCGGAAAAAAGAAGAATGGCCAAGTTAGGATGGAAGGTGAAAATTTGCCTTCAAAGCCTGCCAAAGGAGGCGTAAATTGTTTAATGTCGGTCTGAAATTGACTACAGGCAAAAAATATTTGCTGGTTGGGTAAACAGGGCATTACAGGGGATTACAAGGGTATACAAGGGAATACACGGGTTGTCATGGGATTACAAGGGAATAAAAGGGTTTACATGGCATTACAAGGGTATAAAAGGGTTTACATTGGATTGCATAAGTATACAAGGGAATACAAGGGTTTACAGAAGAGTACAAGGGTATACAGGGGTTCACAGGGGAATACAAGGGTATCAAAGGGTTTACAGGGGAGTACAAGGGTATACATGGGTTAACAGAAGATTACAAAGGGTATACAAGGGTTTGGAGGGTATTACAAGGGTATACAATGGTTTACAGGGGATTTCAAGGGTATGCGAGGGTTTACAGTGGAGTACAAAGGTATTTAGTGGTTTCCAGGGCATTACAAGGGTATACAAGGGTTTACAGGAGATTACAAAGGTTTACAAGGGTTTAAAGGGGAGTACAAAATAAAGATGGCTTTACAGGGGATTACAAGGGTATACAAGCGTTTACCGGGGAGTACAAGAATATACAGGGGTTTACAGGGGATTACAAGGGTATACGAAGGTTTACAGGTAAGTACAAGGGTATACAGGGGTTTACACGGGAGTACAAGGGTATACAAGGGTTTACAGGGGATTGCATACAGGCTGTAGGTATACTGGGGTATATAAGGGAATACAGGGGTATACAGGGAATAACAGGGGATTACAAGGGTATACAAGGGTTTGCAGGGGATTGCAAGGGTATACAAGGGTTTACGGGGGATTACAAGGGTATACAAGGGTTTACAGGGGATACAAGGAATTACGTGGGTTTACAGGGGATTACATGGGTATACAATGGTTTCCAGGGAATTATAAGGGTATACAAGGGTTTAGAGGGGAGTACAAGGGTATACAGGGGTTTACAGGGGATTACAAGGGTATCAAAGGGTTTACAGGGGAGTACAAGGGTCTACAGGGGTTCTCAGGAGATTACAAGGGTATACAAGGGTTTACAGTTGAATGCACGGGAATACAGGAGAATACAAGAGAATAGAGGAGAATACAGGGGGGGGGGGGAATACAAGAGAATACAGGGGAAAATACAATATAATAGGGAAATACAGGGAAATACAGGAAAATACATATAAGTTCTAAATACACTATAATAAGGGACACATGATGAACACCAACAGGATGGAACATGCTG
>JAHPZR010012317.1:32500-35839 GCA_019787425.1 Platygyra sinensis | reverse complement strand
AAACAGTTTCCAATTGGTTCAAAAAATTATGTGAATGCTCATTGGCTTTTCCAAAAAGAGTAACAAAGGTAAAAACACTTAATCCGATTCGTCCGAAGAAACAAACTCCTCGATCTTAATGTCCTGGATATAAGTCTTCATGGTACTCTTCCTCGAAGGACTCCCAGGAATAATGCTTACAATTGCGTGCCGGACAGTTTCCCCATTTACCGGGCCTCCATTTGAGAGCTGCCTCTTCATCTCCCCTCACATAAAAGGCCTGACGCATATCTTCTTTACAGGAACTGCATAACTTATTACCGTCTTCCTCGACGGCCTTGAAGAAAAAACGATCCTTCCACATGTCCCGCTGACAGCATGACATCATTCATCAATTCTTCCATCTTCAAACAAATTTCTTTGTAGTCTCCTCTGTTAAAGGTCAGCAGGGACTTGACTTTGTAATCATTGGATTGACCCTTCAATCGATCTGTCATAGCTTGACCAAACCGGATGGGTTCCATTAAATCCTGGATGGCGTTACGCATGGCATACGTGATGGCTTGGGTGGCAATTAGGCAAGTGCGATCGGCAGCCATGATGGGGTTACTGCAATGAATAAATCTGAAATCATCCAGATTTGAACGGTATAGCACACGACACCACTCACCCCAGTAGAGGTAGACCTCTTCATTCTTTTTCATTAACTCCAGAATCATGCCCCCCCAATCCGGACGACGCATCAACAGAGAATCGGATCGCACTGTGGTCTCAGGCAAACCAAGGGTAAACAAATTGTCAAGCACATACACTGTCACACCCGACAACGATTCAAGAGCGTTCAGATCGTTTACCTCCACATCAGCTATTTGAGTCATTAGCTCTTTGATCTGGTTGCTGTCCGTGTAGTAAGTCATGATTTGTCTCCAGGTATGCCAATATCTTATCGTAATAACGCCTCCTTGTCCGGGTACTGCGGCAACTGAGGGTGATAACTTCGGGTTCCCCAGTCAATCAAGTGCCTCTGAAGTCTATAGTACAGGGGAGAAACAACGTAATACTCCAATCCAAACAGTTTGTGACACAAAGGACTATTGCCTTCGAGCACTCTTTTGTTCAAGAAAGCCAATTTAGCACTCAGTTCCCTTCTTAGGTCTTCCAAGATTTTCTCAAACTCTTCCTCTGACACTTGTTTCGAGGTCATCACAGGCCAGTGATCTGAATGAGACTAAGGCACTCCGAGATAGGGGCTCCTTTTATCCTCTCAGCCTGTCCCCACTTTCACTGAGTGCTAGTAATTTTCCGATCACGCCGACCAATCACAATCCAGTTGCATCATCTCGCTTCACGTGCAATACCTTACAAGGGGATGACCTGATTTCTCACATCACGTGCATGACCTTATACGGACATGGTCTGATTCTCACGTCATCTTTCCTGATTGGTTCGTGTAAAAGCATATATTGAAGCACCATCCCATCACAGGTCATTTGAAGCTCAAGCAAAGTCATGGCCACAGAGACCACTGGAGTAGCTGAACCCCTCGTGAATCCGTGGCATCCAAATGCCATACCGCCCATACGTCCGGATCACCCTCATATCGTCAACCCCACGGGTGAATTTAGGCCGGAAAGTAACATCGATACGGGATTCGCAACCCCTGCCAAGTATCCAAGTTTCAAAAAACCCTCCAAACGGAAGGCTACAAAGAAGCAAGACAACGAGAATGGCAAGAAGAAAAAGCCCAGCTTAAAACTGGATTTCGGCAAGATCAAGAAAGGTACGACACAAACTAGGTTAGACCGATGGTTATTCAAACCCAAGACACACGCACGGGTTCGATTCAACGAACGGGTAGTCTTAAAAGAAATGACTCTACGTACAGAGAGTTGGACTACCATACCCTTGAAGGGGTTTTCCAATCCGCACAGTCCCTTTGCCAAGAAACGACTGGAAGTAAAACGCCACATGGCACGTGAACATAACTGGAGAAGACAAAGACCCACTCCCAGAAACGCACGAAAAGTGACTCACATACTAGAGAGAATGATGCGAGAAAACACAAAGCTCGGATACTAACATCTTACCTCTTCTTCACACAGACTCATCACCTGCCATTCAAGGAGGAAGCATGGCATTGGTAGGACTAGACAAGTTTAAAAAGGATACAGTCCTGACAGAAGTGCCTCCTGTGACTGATGAAAAGGGTGAAATCACCGAAGTGCAGGTCCTGGAAGAGGGAGAAGTGTTTGATCCAGATCAGTTCTTGGAGGAAATGGCAAAACATCAACCTGAATGTCCCCGTTGTCAAGTACCCATGAGATATGGAAGTATCCCAGGGTCGGGTGGCGAAAATTTTGAGTACTACCGCTGCCCCACAAAGTGCTGGGATACCAAGTGTTATGTGACCTGTCCTGCCAATGAAGTGAGTGCGTATCTGAAACGCGTGGAAAAGCAGACCCACCCGTGTTACAAGGAGATTGACCCTGCCCGTTTCCGTTGCGAGTGCGACCACTCTCTGGTACTGGCCACCTCGCACTCAGTCAACAACCCAGATCGACTTTATCTCAAGTGTCCCAGCCGTACCTGCAAGTTCTTTCAATGGATCAACCAGCCACCCCGAGGACTTGCCAAAGAAATTCTAGTCAATTGAGACAGAATAAGAACATTTCTTTTTTTGCATTAAAGAGGCGGCTGTTTGCATCGAACATGGTCTGCATCACATTCTGTTCAGATTCGTTGAAGACTTCAAAATAAAACTTGATCATGTTCACATTACGTCTCACAGCGTTCTTCTGTCTATTGTGGGTGTGTGTGTGTGTGTGTGGTGTGGAAGAGTTCAATGTGGCGTCTACCTGAACAACACATGAACATTTTATCACTCAAAGAACTTCAATAGCAAGTTTTATTCTCATAAAAATTTTAAAAAAAATGGTTTACAATGTTCTCAGTCTCCTTTTTTGCAAGTTACAGCCGATACAAAAGCTCTGTATGACGCCTCCCCTCTAGTACTTCTACCAGTATCTGTATCGCCAGCTCTCCATACGCTCCACGCTTTTTGAAATCCCTCAGGCAATGCTACCATGTTAAAGGGTTCATCCAACAACTCTTCGTCCTGATAAATTCTTTCTGAGATATTACGTCTAAATCCCGTCATCTCCATGGTAGTATACAGCACTTCCTTCTTTAGGATCGCATCCACAAAATCTTTGACCACCATACCAAACAAGTTCTTATACAAGGACTCATCCTCTTCCTTCTTTACATGGCTGGCTGCATCTAGGAACTGTCTGAACTCCTCTTTATCTTTCTTCACCTTTTCTTTCAGATCGGATATGCATTTTCTTATTTCTCCATTCA
>JAHPZR010012317.1:2500-22500 GCA_019787425.1 Platygyra sinensis | reverse complement strand
CAATTAAAAGATTTATGGATACAGAAGTATTGCATTTTTTGTCATCCTCCTTGGCTTTTCTGTTGTGTTTCAGTACAGGTCCCTAAAAAATATTGTTTTGGTGACCATTATAATATTGAGTATAACCCTAAAAAACCCTTAGAGCTTGAAACCTCTTAGCCTGCAAACAGGCTCTCCGTATGGGTTATTCCGAGGTTCTGCCTCCTTTCCTCTTGACTGATCTGTCAAGTTATCAAATTGAAATGAACCAATCACATCGAAAGCAGAAATGACCTTGTAGGTCAAGACGGCTGTCAAAAATGAAACTTTTGATACACGTGCGCTTATTTTTGTTATGAACTCAAATCCAGAAACTCCGAAGAAAACATTTCGGCAAAAAGCTGGAAGAAAACCGCTAGATTTATAAAAGTGTTCCCTGCCAATAAATTATATTTTCAAATCCCACTGTTGAAATTCTGCCATGCTTTGAAGAGATGACGTTCAGCTCGCGTCATCTACTATTACATAACAACCCAGTTTCATTATGCGAAACGTGACTCAGCGTATGGATGTTTGTATGGGTAAAAACGTCAATAGACATTTTAGCCCAATTTTTAGCTCTTCTTTTAACCGAAATTTTGATATTTGTGTACTAAAAATAACTGACCTTAATGTTAGCACCTCCATATTCTATAGCTAAACGAGGAGAGTCGCGTTTCGCGTAATGAAACTCGGTCGTTGTGTAAGAGTAGATGACGGCGGTAACTTTGTCACGTTTCACAAGCTGATCGTTCGCATTGTAAAAAATATAACTCCTCTGACAACGAAAGCTTGAGCCGCCTATGTTCCAGTGCGATAGGATCGTCCAAATTTGTTTACTTTTAACGCCTCCATCTTCCTGAAGTCGCATGACGCCAAGCTTCGAGCTTGGTTTGAACAATCACGCTTCACGATTGAACGCAAATGATAGTATTTGACATGTGTCAAGTCGAATTAGCCAATCAGCAATTTACGTTCAGAATCTGAACGTAAATACTCAAATCGTACAAGGACCATTGCAGGCTTTCCCTCTCTCGCCCACCCGCGCGCCGTTCCAAAGCAAATCTCGGAATAACCTATACGGAGAGCCTGTTTGCAGGCTAGAAACCTCTGAGCAGCAGATATGGTATATATGCAAAAAAATGGTAAGATTTCCCTTAGTCTTATGTATCTTGGGTGGTGTATAAATCTTTTTTCTTTAATATGTGGAATAATTATTATAATCATGTTCAAACATCCAGCTATAATTCAACTATAATTTTCAGCTATTTGTGTGAATGAAGTTCATCACCTATAGAATATGAGCTTGACTGTAGTGTTGAAGTGGAGTCAATCAGAGCTTTCAAATTCTTGTATCAAGAGGCCCAATACAAATGATAGAATTCATAAATAATTTGGGATTTTGTGAACAAAATAGGTATTAACACTAGATGCATTTAGATTTTCAAAGTTATACTTCAATTAGGCCACTACGCAACAAATACAGTATTTACTTTCCTGGACAAAAAAATAATAATATAGATTTTATTAGGGTTAAAAGCTTTCTAAATTTTCATAAGATTAATAATTATACCACACATTTAAATGAATGGGTCTGAGCAACCTATTGCAATGTGAAAAAAAATAAAGAAAATTTTCATGTAACATTACACAAATTTTATAACGATCACAATCTGAAACACAATTTCAATTAAGATTTTATGGAGTCAGTCATTTGCATGTCCTTTTGCGTGATTTCAGTCTGATAAAATACAAGGTTTAATGGAAATTATATTGCTATAAATAAATAAATAAATAAATAAATAAATAAGGATAATATTTTTGAATTTCAGACTTTAACGTATAATGATATATAGCTGTGAACTTATCTTAGTAAAGAAATAATATGTATATCATGCATGTGTGTATAATACTTTCTTATGCCTCAATAAACATCTTTAGTTATGAGCACATTTGTACTCTATATAGCCAATGATGTGCATGTAGTTTCAATTTGTATGCGCGAGTTCCTTTTCAGCTACTGAGAGGAATATTGGAGCTCCTAGCTGAAAATCCATGACTTCAGTACAAGTGGCGTTGACATATTTGGAGTTGAAACAACCCCCAAAAGGGAATATTTCTTGGAATTATGATAACTCCAAGTAGAGTAAAATCAACTCCAGATTTGGGAGTAAAATTTAGGAGTTGAAATAACCCCGAAAAAGGAGTAATTTGGAACCTAAATTTTTAACTCCGATTTTGGGGTTTAACTTACTCCACCAGAAGTAAAAATAACTCCACGTTAGGAGTAAAAGTTATACCGATATTGGGCTTAAAATAACTCCCACTAAAAGAGTTAAAATAACTCTAGAAAAGGGATTATTTTGAACCGAAAATTTTAACTCCATTTTTGGAGTTGAAATAACTCCACCAGAAGTAAAAATAACTCCACATTAGGGGTAAAAGTTACACCGATATTGGGTTTTAAAATAACTCCCACAAAAGAGTGAAAATAACTCCAGAAAAGGGATTATTTTGAACCGAAAATTTTAACTCCATTTTTGGAGTTGAAATAACTCCTTGAAAATTACTGTGTTATGATCGGATGCAATTGATAGAAAATTTTCTGTTTTTTTTTTCACACTTTTTGTTAGGGTTTTAGCCAAACGAAAGTATTGTATCCTTGATTTCATTCCTATTACTTTTGATTCATACGTAAATTTACGTACCTTGGGGTGGCGAACTCTCTGGATGTCTATTAGATCGAACATATCCATAGCAGTCATTAATAAATTCTTGTAATTAGTTTGTACCCATACCTTCCCTCCAATTTTGTCTATTTTTGACAACGTACAATTCCAATCCCCTCCAACAATTAATGTTAAAAATTACGCAGTTATTTAACTCTTGCATAAACTCAAGTTGATTTGTTTGGTTGTTTAGCGCGTAGACGGTACAAAGTGATAATTTTTGGGAGCCAAAAGTAATCATAATTAGCACTATTCTCCCTGACTTATTGCTAGAACAATAATCCACCTGACAAGGACTAGTGGGGTTGATTTCAATGCAGACACCTTTGCTGTGGTTAGTACCATGGGAGAAAGATATCTCACCTCCCCATTCATTTTTCCAGATAATTTCGTTTTTCAGGTCTGAGTAGGTTTCTTGAAGAAAATACTGATATATTTGCTCAGTTTAGTATCTTTCAAGAATGAACACTCCTTCTCTTATCTGATCCCGTATACCTCGAATTAAGCGATAAAATATCTAATGTTACTGATGTTTGTACTGCAAATAAGTGACGTAGAAAAGAGAGAAAAAAGAGCTAAAAATGGCTAGTAGTTTATGGTATCAATAACAAAAGGACAACAACAGTAACAGCAACAACAACAAAATAGCTAACACACAAGCGAAGCCGAAAAAAACAAAAACAAACAAACAAACAAACAAACAAAAAAACATTAAAAAAGAAATGAGTGAGTGTTTCTTCGGCATATCCATTTCCCTTCCCGAACCAAAATGTAATAATAAGAGAAGATGAAAACTAAAGTTTTCGTTTTCGGTATATTTCGTTATTATTATAGTCATATCATTCTTGATCCGCTCGGGGCAATTAACAGTTTTGTGGCACATATTATAAGTTTTCTATGTCTTCCTTTGCATAGATCTTTCCGGTGTGGTTTTTACGAAAATCTTTCTAATAGGTCCATCACTGCGCTTGTCGTTCGCTTTTCTGAACAGATCATTTTTATAGCTCGTAAGGTTTTCATTGATGAAATGCGTCCTTTTCTGGTGCAACTCGTGTGGCCGTTGACATGTTCGAGAATATGTTTGTTAACCTAAGGTTTTTCAGTTTTGTTCTGGCGTTATATAATCTACTCTTTGCCCTGTGGTTTTGGAACTTCACTAGAATAGAACCTGCTCCTTTACTTTGCATTTTGTGAGGGAAATTGATGTCCTCTGCAGACATGAAAACATCAAGAGCACTGGCGAGCAGTTGAAGCATATGCGCCTGCCGAATAGCACAAATTTCGAGGGATTGCTTCCTTGTATATTGTTCTAAATTATCCTGAAGTTGGTAGAGCTCATTTATTCTGTTCCTGGCAGCGAGAAGCTGGTCCTCTAAGGCAACGTTTGGGTTTTCCGCTTTTTTATCCACGTCTTCAAGCTTTCAAGTTCGGTTTAATTTCTGCTCCTGTATCAGGTTCCCAAGTTCTGCAATTTCTTTGGCAAATTTGTTGTTTTCTCTCGCTATGTTAGACAGTTCTATGTTACTGTCAGCTAACTTCTCCTTTATCCCAGGTTAGATGGTTCTTGGACTACACTGGTTTCTTCATCTTCTTCGTCGGCGTTGTCTTCGGACGCCATGTTGAGTCGCTTGCGATTCTCTTCTTCTTCAAGCGAACCTCGTTCTCTTGTGCTTCCCTTGTCGTTTAAATTTGTTCCCAGTCAGACAACTTACAGTCAAACCGGATGTTCTTTTGATGGAACTTTGCAAACTTCCGCTGCAACATTGGTATTTGATTGACAGTTTGAGTTGAGCAAGTTGCAATCCGCGCAAGCAACTTGCTATCGCTTTCGTGCCGTTTTGAAAAATCATTTGAAAAGCAGTTTGCGAATCGAAATTCTTACTGTGGTTTATGATGGCAAACATACATTATAATCGTTCTACGACGCTTGAGAAAAGGGAGAAAATAATTGCCCTGTGTACGTCTCTGCGGTCTGGTCAGTTCAAAACAGGGGAAGAAGTTTGATTATCGCCTCAAACGGAATCTATATATTGACAACCGTAAACTCAACTTCCGTTACATGCTATCAAATTGTATAACAACAAACTTGAAGTTTTGTTTATTTACGGACATATAAACGCAACACTTGCAGTCCCGTTGTTTTCATATAGTTTTACAATGGAAGCACGTAACTTACGGTTCCTTTGAGTTTCGATAGCCAACGAATTAGCAACAATAGTGACTGCCATTACATTTCAAAACAACGGCGGCAAACGGTACAAATCTTTTCCCCGCAATCGAGAATATCTTGGTAGTTGCTCATGCATTGGCTCATCCACGTTAAAACTCGCAAACCTGTCTTCAAAATACTGAAATATTTTAGAAAATCTCAACAAGTTCTTGCCATCAGGTACCAAATGAACTGAGCAACTTGCTCGCGCAAGTTGCAACTTGCTCGACTCAAACTGTCAACCAAAATACCAATGTTCCGGCGGAAGTTTGCAAAGTTCCCATCAAAAGAACATCCGGTTTGACTGTAATGTCTAGATCGTATTGTTAAGACATTTGGCCGATAGAAATTACTAAACAGCCTCATATTCGAGACGGGATCAGCACTCCTTCAAAACCGTGCCAACGCACTCCGCTTCCACGCGTGCTGTCTCCACGACGCTTGTTAGAAATATGAAATGGTGGTATATAATGTATGAATTTTGTTATCTATAATGTAGCTGCTGACTGTCTGTCCTGTGCTGTGCTAATTTCCAGTAATGGAGAGTTAACTCGTGAAAATGAGGAGTGGAGAAAAAGGTAAGAACATCAAACAGAGAACTCAAATGATTTGCCAGAAGTTTGCGATTTAATTGAAAATTGTCGCGAAAATTTCTGTCAAGGCTTTTGAAAATACTTTTCGTTTGTACTACAGCTTGCATGATCTTTATATTACAGCTTACATGATCTTACATTATATACTCTGCATCACACCATAAAATTTCCATTATCATAGAGTAAAAAAAAGGAAACAATAAATCAAAATGTTAGGGACAGGAGGCTTTCTATCTCCCCACCCGATTCCCGCCTTGAACGTCCTTCGAGAAAATAAAGCAGAAGCGGTCAATTTAGAGTTAAGCCATTGAAAAAGGCCAAATATGTACGTTTTGTTTTGATTGTTTTCTTTCAGAACAAATGCTTTACTAATTCAATATGTTTTTTTTGATTCGTCTGAAACAGGAACGAAAAGTTGACAACTGAAATAGAAAATAAGAAACACGAATTGCGTCATTTCGTAGAAAGGTAAGAAAAACAATTTTTTATTGGCTAACTCAGCAATTGCCTTTACTGATGTATAAAGTAACCTTGGGACAAAATAATCCGACGTTACTTTTGCTCAAATTTATTTGGTTCGATCCCGGTTGTCGCCGTTAGTGGTTGTTATCGAGCACTACAGATCATGGTCACCCTTATTTTTGCTGGAGCAGGACCATCATGTGCAAAATATTTTTTCAGTACTATTTTCATCGATTTCAAAGATAATTAATGCAATTCAGGACAGTTGCTGAGCGAGTTTTGTCCGGTAAAGGGTAATCTAGACACCTGCTGTTGCTTGCACAATCACAGACGTTTCGAGACTGGCGTCTGTTCATTAGTGCACATGCAAGCGGTTAAGTCATGGACAGCTCTTGGATGGGCATCTTGGCGTCTTATAGATCACACGATTTATAAGTGGCCTGTTACAGCTATGGGGCTTGGAAGCATTACTCACACGTTAATTTTCACGTAAATGAAATCCGTTCTGAAATGTATGGCTCTCTGAGGGAACCAATTTGGAAAATATAACATCATTCTAAATGTTCTTAAACCTGGATTCGCTCAAACTGTGTGTATCCATGACATTTTTAGGTTCAAGCATCAAGAAGAACAACACAGAAGTGACTTGTCATTTAAAGAAATGGAAGTGAATAAACTCAACACAAGGTAAAACATCTGGATTTAAATCTAAGAAAAAAAAAAATTCCAGAGGTCTTGTCTTGAGTGCATGTGAGACAACAATAATTTTAAATACCAAGACACTAGGAAAAATCTGCTGACTTTCTGCCGCGGTGATCAATGTTCTGTAGTAGTATAGATGCCGCGTTAGCCGGTCCCCTCCCCTTTTTCAAGATGGCCGTCAACATAAGTTCGAGAAATCGTGACTTTAGAGGCCCTAACCTCTCGATTACCCCTTCACCAATGGAGGCGCCAAGTCTTTGGGGCCTGACGTCACGGCGACGTCACCTTGGGGTGGCCCACCGTTGATCTGCTGAGCTGGCCCTTGTGGGGCTTAGGCCCGTGCGCGCTGGCAGGGATTTAGTGTTGGCCTTGGCCTTAGGACTTAGGGTGATGGTTAGGGTTAGGTGGCATGCGGGTGGACTTGGCCTTATCATTTTGGCCTTATGGTTAGAGATTTTTAGCTTTGGTCTAAGGGTTATGGTTTAGCCTTGGCCTTAGGGTTTTTGGCCTTGGTCTTAGCCTCGACCTGGCGCGGGGCCTGGTCCAGAAGGGTTGACCTTAGACCTTTTACCTTGGTCTTGCCTGGAACGGGTTGACCTTGGACCTTAAACCTTGGCCTTGGCTAGAAGGGGGTGACCCTGTGGGCGGAGCTTGGGTTCGAGCTGACGCGGCCCGCGTTGGGGTGGCCCACCCCCGGCGAGCTCGTGTGGGAATTTTTTTTTTAAATAAAGAAAAAATTCGCTTAGAGATAGAGTCAGGATGGCTTCCACTCAGAAAGGTCTCTCGGAGGTAGAAAATCCAGTCAAAGAGATGATTCGTATCGCGGTGACGACCCTTCTTCGATGACCCTTCCCCGTGAAGAAGAGCAGTCACTCGTCCCGAAATGGTCAAGTACCGCAATAATTTGTCTCGACACATGTTGAGTCGCTTTTCGGAGCTGGAAGGTCGACCGTTTGACATGGCGAGATTTGGCAATTTGGGATGCTAGTCCATCACAGGGTTACCCCCAGCATTAATTTTGCCCGTACCCATTTATACACCTGGGTAGTGAGAGGCACCTGAGAGTGCGCCATACACATTTCCTCAAAGCGTTGCAATGATTGAAAAGCACGAGATTTCCTTGATTGTAGCTTCCTGTGTTTTAATGGCGTTTTGCAGTTTTGCGTCTCTTGTTGGTGGAACGTGTTATCCAAGTCCAGAATATCCAACTGTAGTTCACTTTGTTGATTCAAAAAATTGTGATCGTGATGTGAAAGCGTCAATAGCGAAAGAAAACTTTTACTAGACCGTGCGGGTAAGTAGAAGTGTGGCATTTCTATTTAATGAAGGAGCAACAGTGGTTTCTTGTATCATGAAATTGATACATGCAAACTCACCAATCTTTACCTAGAGATAATGCCAGCAGCAGGTGACGGTCTGTCCAAAGCACAAGGATGCCCATACTATTCGCTGGCGAACTGGGAAGACAAAATGCTACGGCCCAACAGAAGTCGCGGACCACGAGACAACCTCTAACCGAGGAGGTCGGGGGATGGACAGCGAACTGTCCTACTTCATTTTTCAAGAGACCGGCCTGCTTGTGACGCGATACAGCTGGAACAATAATTGCAACGCTTTGCGGAAATGACTCCTTGCATGCACGTGACTCGCGGTATCATCAGAGTTACTGCAAGGGAATGATTGTGCTGTCTTTTAAACAAGAGCAGTGTTTTGGTGGCAATATAAAATGAAGCTTCTGGAAAACCAAACAATAAATGCCATTGTAATCAATAGTCTTACTAGGTTGCGTTCCTTTGGGAGGATCCGGATCAGGATTAATGATCCAAGATGGCTCAGATCATGACGTACCTAAGGAACGAAACTTTGGTTCGCAGGATCAGTTACCATGACAAATAGGCGTGAAAAGCGTTAAAACAACCTAACTGTACGGCAAAATAGAAAGAGGTCGCTAAAACAAACGAGCAAATTTAAAACCAGTAATAATATCTCAAGCAATGTTACAAAACAAGGGGTTCCATCATGGAGATTGCATGCACGAGAATTCAGTGGAGTTATACGACAATTTGTGGTAAAACCGAAACAAAGTTTTGCACAACCCACTCAAATATCTGTATTTCACGGGCACTTTGTCGATTTTCTGGCGACTTTCACTCAATATTAGGCAGAAACGTTTTAAATCAAGACCACTTACCACGACACAAATGCTGTCGACCGAGCAAGGGTAAATTCACGGAAGTTTATCTCATATATGAAGTACTGTAATTGCAAGATTCTAGAGGTTGCTTGGTACTCGAATCTAAACAACTACAGGGGTAGTGGTAGTGGCAGAGGTAGTGGTAGTGGTAGTGGTAGTGGTAGTGGTAGTGGTAGTGGTAGTGGTAGTGGTAGTGGTAGTGGTAGTGGTAGTGGTAGTGGTAGTGGTAGTGGTAGTGGTAGTGGTAGTGGTAGTGGTAGTGGTAGTGGTAGTGGTAGTGGTGGTAGTGGTAGTGGTAGTAGTAGTAGTGGTAGTAGTAGTGGTAGTAGTAGTAGTAGTACTACTACTACTAGTAATAGTAGTAGTAGTGGTAGTAGTAGTAGTGGTAGTAGTAGTGGTTGTAGTAGTAGCAGTAGTAGCAGTAGTAGCAGTAGTAGCAGTAGTAGCAGTAGTAGCAGTAGTAGCAGTCGTAGCAGAAGTAGTAGTAGTAGTACTAAATCGCTTTATTTGCATGACGGCAAGATTTAACAGTATTGCAAAAGCTAATTAATTAATAACAAAACAAGGTTAATAGTGATATTGTCCTAAGTTATATCACTTTCATTAGATAATAGGAAAGTATCACGAATATTTGTACATGAGGAAATGAACTTCATAACTAGCTTATTTACACGATGATCATTAGAGTCCATAAGTAGTTTTATGCTTGAAGAGGTTGATTTCCTTTCAAAGTCAGATATTATCTCCTTGATTGGAGTTAAGAAAGTCTGCCTCTAAAAGGAGTATCTCAGCTGCTACATTGAAACAGGAAATGAGGTTCATTTTCCACTTGATTTGACTTGCACAATGGGCATAATCTGTTTTCCCTTGGTATATGATATCTCTGATACCGACCTAGTTAAATCATAAGTTTATGATTACTTACTTTCAACTTCACTAAATTTCGCCTTTCATTAAAATTTCTTAGCTGGTGTAAGTAATCGGATGTAGAGTATTCATCTTTAAAAACTTTGTAAAATTCTAATTTCTTTGAATGTTCAACTGTGTGTTGTCAGAAATATATATATTTCTCCTTCATATAGGTTGAATATCGCTTAACTGTGTCATTGTCAAAAGATTCAAGAATTACATTAGTTGACTGGTATTGTTCTATCATGTTTACGAAATTGGAATAATTATGAAATCCGGAATTATTGATAGAGTGAAGGTTCTTCGACATGAGGAGAGCTTGTTTGACTATAGAAGAATTATTTTTGTTGTTTAGATAAACAAAATATTTCATAATTTTTTGATTAATTGGGACAATTAGTGGTAATCTTCCAAGTTCGGCTCTACACGCTGAGTTAGAGGCCTTATTGTTTACTTCTAAGTAGCGTTTACAGAATTTGAGATGAATTTTTTCTATTGCGGAATTGTCTCATTTTATAAAGTCCTGTTTAGTGTACATCCCCCATACCTCACTGTTGTAGCTTAAGATCGGGAATATCATCGTGTCAAAAATCTGTGATGCGATATTGGGATTTAGTCTATGAAGAAGTGTATGTTTTCGTATACTAGAGAAAGCGTGTAGAGCTTTTTCTTTTAAGTGTTCTTGTGCAAGAGTAAAGTTTCCTGTTGGAGTTAGACGTGTACCTAAATATGTGTATTCTTGAACAATTTGAATTGTTTCGGTACCTATTTTGATTTTTGTGTCAACAGATTTCCTTGGGCGTTTTTGAAATATCATTATTTTTGTTTTCTTTGGGTTGATTTTTAACATCCATGTTTCGCAATATGAAGAGAGCGCGTTTAGACAATTTTGTAACCCTATTTTGGGTCTTGACAGGATAATCAAATCATCTGCATATAGGAGTGAGTTTATTTTGGTTCCATTTGGAAGAACGAATGGATCAGACATCGTGTTTTCGAATAAATACGGCAAATTGTTGATATTTAGGTTAAATAAAAGGGGGCTTAAAATACATCCTTGACGTACACCTCTTGAGTATGAGAAAGATCGAGTTTTGTTTTCTCCGATTCTTATGGAACATGTAGAGCTGCAATAAAGGGTTTTAATCAGGTTGTAAAAGTGTCCTACTATATTGTTCTTGAGTAGTTTGTAGAACAACGCCTCGTGCCAAACGGAGTCGAAAGCTTTACGAAAATCTACGAAACAAGCATAGACTTTTTCTTTATGGTGGTGAACATATTTGTCTATTAGGGTTCTCAACGTGAAAACATGATCTGCAGTACGGATTTCGGGCAGAAAACCAATTTGCAAATTATGTAATATCTTGTTTTCTTCAAAGTACAAATATAGTCTTTGATTTAAAATGGAGCTAAACATTTTTCCAAGGCAGCTAGATACACATATGCCTCTATAGTTTGTTGGGTCACCCTTGTCATCCGATTTGTAGATTGGAGTTATAAGGCCTTGACACCAAATATCTGGCATTTTCCCAGATTTGCAGAATAAGATTAAAAAGTTTGATATAAACTGGCATAAGCGATTCAAGGCTCTCTTTGATCATTTCGTTTCTAATTTTGTCAACGAATGGGGATTTCTCATTTTTTAATTTCTTCACTGCTTCACTTTTCTCGATCATGCCAGCACTTACTCTCAACTTAAAATAAAAGAGAGTTTTCACATCGAATAGTTGAAACCTGAACTCAACAATTTCTAAATTTATCAACTGTTGTTTATAGGGAGTTTTAGTTTACTTTTTTTGTTATTTCTTTTCTGGGTCTATCATTTTATTGGTTAGTTTAAATATGTTTAACAGTTAACGACTATATGAATTTATAAAGCTCCATTGTATATGAGTTGTTGCCCCCGCAGGGTTTTTGGCCCCAGAGGGCCAAAAACCCGAGGAGGCACCTTAGGACTCCCCGCGTAATAGAGAGAGAAGAAGAGAGAATGTAGGTATTTCCGGTATATAGCCGCAAAAATCTCGATTTGATCGCTTGCACGCCCGCAAGGTATCGAC
This sequence comes from Platygyra sinensis, assembly GCA_019787425.1. NCBI lineage: Eukaryota > Metazoa > Cnidaria > Anthozoa > Scleractinia > Merulinidae > Platygyra > Platygyra sinensis. The sequence continues at coordinate 10,627 of JAHPZR010012317.1, read as the reverse complement.
GTTTTTTCCCGCAAACGCTCATGGGAGGCCAGCAAAGGGACACGGGCGCGAGGACTTGCGGGATCGGTGTCTTTGCCACGAGCTTTGTCCTTGGTTTAGATCTCGAGTTCAAGCGTCCCTGAAAAGCGTTTGTTTTTGCCGGCCTCCATTACTATTTCAGCGCGATCAAATAAGTTCGCTTCGAAATGGCCGAGATTATGATCTAAAACAAATTGAAAATGCTTTCAGAGATCCTGAAGATGGATTTTTGGGGAAAAACAGCTCAGAGAGTCCTGAAGTATACTAAATCGAAATTCGAGGCCAGTGTGGTTCATTTGCGACTAAATAGCTAAATCAATACAGTACCTTCCGATCGTCAGAATTACCCAAGGATAATAATAAGGTGACAGGCCTGCGCGACTCCCATTCACGTGTAGTAGCCGCTTAGGAAGTTTTGCCCCTTTTGTATGGTACGATCGGAGGATCTTTGAATATTTCGCTAAGCACTAATCCTGTGTTTTCAGGGAGACATTTCGTCAGAGTAAAGCCGTTAGAGGTCATATTTCTGTGTGGCTTCCGCTGTTATCCGCTTGTAATTTGCAGAGTTTGACACCTCTTTCTTTTTGCCAGTTTTTTTCTCTTGATATTGTAAGATATGTTTTAGATTCTCTCAAATGTTAGCTCTGGAGGAATAAAGTTTGAAATATTCCTTTGGCATCTCGTTTATTTGGATGGCGTATTTTCACAGAGTAATCTTACGGCAGGGATCCAAATGTAAATGTTTTGCGGCGTTTTCATTGAGGACATAGTTAGTAGAGGGAACCCTCTACTAACTATGTTGAGGACAAAAAGCTTGACTCTAATTTGCATATATGGCCACTGTAACGCGATACTTATGTTTACATTTCACTTCTGTTGTGCTTTCGAGATACGTTTGCTCGTACACTCTTTTCTTTTCTAAGGATGTTATTTTTCCGGCCCAGACTGAATATTCTTATTTTTCTGCCGATTTTAGGCTGAAAATATTCTTTCATTATTCTTACATTATAGCTTTTGACATTTTCGTTTTATTTAGAATTTATTAGGCTATCAAGTGCAAGTGTTTGGTTTCTGGATCTGAATCGCGTTCAGCACATTGTGCATGTGCTCTGGACACCACTTTTCGTAGCGAGGTCAAGATGTCACGTCAAAATATATTCTTATATAAAAAAGAGTTCATATCAAGACAATTGTTTTTTTTTTTAGTATCTGACTAGAACAATAACGTTCAATATTATTGTTTCAATGAGCAGAAATATAAGAAAGTGGGGGCAGCTTTAGTGATAACTATGACTAGTTATATATACCGACCATTTTTGTAAATCTTTACTACATATTCATAATGGCTGATGATGATGTGGGAAACATCGAAACATGTTCCGAAAACTGAAAAGCACCGTTGTCTTTCTAAAGATATTTTTTTCATTTGTGCTAACAAGACCATTTTGTTGTTGACCATTAAAATTCACCGATAGAATATGATACTCGCACGCACCGCGGGAACCCTGCGGAGATAATTTTAGAATCATGAATTTGTTCGCAATGAGCTATGAGCGCCATCGAAACACCGAAGAAGTTTTTAAATTCCGAGGTTTGTTTTCTTTGCAAGGCAAAATTTTCTTGTGAAGAAAAGATAAAGGCGTTTGGAAAAAGTACAATGGCAATTCACTCACTTATTCTGCTTTCAACTGAAGTCGATCTACCACAATGAGCGGAGAAATACGACACTTTCGCGTGTGATGTGACAAATCTGTGACCTGAGTTTAGCTCGAACAAAGATGTCTCAGAGAGATTTACCTTTTTTATGAAAAGTGGTTCTTTGTATATTTCTCTCAGCAAATTGGTTGATTCTCTATTGTCCTCCTACATTTGTATAAAGTAACAAGCCCGCAAACGTTGGCCTTTTAGTGAATTATAATGGCCTTCGATCTGCTCAACGGAATAATTTATTTTCTCAGTGGAGCCTATAAGTGGAATCGAAGTTTATTGGCTCATTTATGTTGCTACTATTGAATCGGTCGGATAAGTGGCCTTCCATTCTCTATTACCGTGATCTTTTGTTTATAATTTATTGGCCTGTAGTGACCTTACAGGATAATCTTTCATGATGTTTACCACGTTATGCAGGTCTCAAATACGAGTCCTTTAAAGGCTATTAAAGTTTCTTAGAAGAGTGCACCTCCATTATTTTTTGCATTACTAGCATCCAGCAGGCGTTATGTACCAGCAAGAGCCATAATAGGACAGAGAGGGACTCTCAGGGCGTTGGCCAGGATATCTTAATTTCAAAAAAGTTATTTTTAGAACTATGCAGACCATGCGAAAACAGTTTCCGGTTACCCAGTTGACTTCCGGTGAAGTAGAAGACTTCCGGGAGACTCGCTTTCATCCAAAAAAAAAATATATATGGCAGCCAAAGTGGAGCAATGTGACTTCGATATAAGACTTTGATATGGTTAAATTATCCTGCTTCAGCTAAGAACATTATTACCAAAGCAAATGGAATAAACTTCTACTTAATTGGATCCTTTAAAATCAACGGTAAAATATAGTTAAAGCCACCGTGTGAAACGTTTCTGTTGAATTTGAAAGTAGGAGAGTAGGACTGGTTAACCCGCGGCGGCCGGTCGTCGGAAGACGAGGGTTTCCACACTTTTTTAATTTTGTTCAATTCTTCTACTTGGATGGCGGACATGCCACAGGAACAGGATAACACTTAGAACTACACAAACAGGTCTTTAAAGAAACCGTGAAAAATTACAGTAAAAGGAGCCGGAGAAGCCAGACAAGCGTGGACGTATTTTTGGTCGAAAGTGGAAGAAGTAAATGTTAGGTTCTCCAGTATTTTTCTCAAGGACATTACCAGGACTCTGCAATATAGTAGAGCACATCTTTTCCCGCCAGACAGAAATTTTGTTCTTTACCGCCTTCACTGGACAAACAAAAGCGACCAGCATCAAAAGAGGTATTTTAAACTTTAGCTTATTGTTTTATGTTGCTAATCTTTTGGAATAAATGTGATAGTATGTTAACTCAGTAGTTATGTATGTTGTTTTTAAGCCTTGTTACTGCCTTCCCCTGCCTTCCCTGTCTTCCTGCATATTAATAAAGTGCCTTCCTCCATACTATTAAATGAGGTGCCTTCCCCCATACAAATGAGGTGCCTTCCTGCATACTAATAAGCGTCACTCTAGTACAATACAAACAATAAACTTGCCTAAACTTGCCCGCGCTCTATTAACCGTGATTGGAAAAAATCTCTTATGTGTTAAAATTACAAGCGCGAATTTTAACGAAAGCGTTATATTTCTCGCAATCGCTTTGCTAGGAAATAATTCGTTCGAGTTCGTTGTTTAGAAAATTCTGTTCCCTGTTTATCAGCCTGGCTTTCGTTACCGATGTTCGCGAATTTCAAGCTCTTTTGGAAGCTTGTTTACCTGTCCGTGATCGGGAAACGTTGACAAGCGCAAATTTTTGAAAGCGTAATAAGGTTCTCGAGCTTTCTTTGAAAACTTTCTCCGATTTTCGAAACGTTAATTTGCCCGGACTCTTTTAACCCCGATTGGTTTAGGTAGAATCTATCATGCTTTTATTCTCAGCTTTGCTGACGAGAGAGAATTAAACTCTTAGCTAACTGCTCGAGTTTTCCGCTCCGTTAGTCACGCACTGAACTCCACTTTTAACGCTAGATTTGCATACTGACAAACTCGAACGGAGAAACCCATGGGACAGCTCTATCATTGAAATTACAACAATAGCACTTCGGAGCGCTTAATTTAAACACGCGACAATAAATATTTTTGAACAGCACGTTTTCTTAAGAGACTTTATTGCTTGTTAATAGCGATATGATTCAAATACACAGAGATTTGAAATGAATAAAAAATACATTTATTGACAACGAAAGCTCCAACAACTACAAAGTGTTTAACACAAAGTAAATCAGGAAATTAGGATGCAATGAACAATAAGACTGAAGTCCCCTTAACAAAGAAATAAACTGCAATAGAACAACACACTAGATATCGGTTTGAAATACATTTTTATTGAGAACAAAACACAGTAGTTCTAGTCTTCATCTTGTGGAATGGGTTGCTTCACAAACAATCGATTAAGCAAGAATTTCCGCTTATCAATGGCTAGTTCTGTCGATTCTAACCAATCAAATCCATCTGTATCTTTCAGATCTTTTTGGGTTTCCATCACTTTTTGGAAGGTGTAATCTTTCTTCATCGCTCGCATCCACTGCAAATACTCTAAAAATACTTTTCTCAGTTCTTTTCTGTAGAGAGGAAGGAGAGCGTTCTGCGCTTTAAGATGAGCTACATTTTCCGAATCTCCGTTCCTTTCGTACTCGTCGACCAAAGCATTGAACTGAACCTCGTGGCGTTCCTGCGCTTCATCTAATATGCGCGACCAAGGGTTTAAGCGCTCTGTCACTTCTTGGGAAGAATCCGTTTCTTGGCTAGATTGGGAAGAATCCGTTTCTTGGCTAGATTGAGAGTCTTCACTGTCTTCGTAATATCCATTACCTCGTTGAAGAAGGCAGTATTTATAACCGTCGCTCCAAGACATTTTTTGGGTTTGAACAGCACGAACTTTGACAGCAAACTGAACAGCAAGTGGAACGCCGCCTTTAAAACAAGCAGTGAAAATGTGAAGCTTATGGGACGCGGTTTAGTGTGACAAGCTACTGTTACTACAGGCGGGGTTACTAAGCTCTCTTCTCTGTGTTCGGCCCTTCATCGTCTCCATACAAAGTGAGCCACTCAGGAACTGAATCTGCTGTTGTTTTATAATGTTTGATGTTATTGGCTGCTTTTCTAACGCCCCTTGGTAGAGATTTCAGTGATTTCTTTACTCCTCTTGGTTGAGATTTCAGGGATTTCTTTACTCCTCTTGGTGTTGATAAGTGATGGACTATTGTATCCTTTTCCTCTTCCTGCACTGATAGAGGTGTTTCACTTGTTGAAGGTCTTACTCCCTGGCGCCTCTCTGCTGGATAGATCATCACTCTAACCTTAGGTTGTAGTTTCGCTTCTTGTAACCACTTCCTTCGATTGATATAATCTAATCCATGTACATCTGTGAGATGATTAGACAATCTAACGAGATATTTTGCTCCACAATTCGGAAGTGGGCAATCACGGCACACGCGTTTAGTCATGTTAACAGTTCGAGATCTCAACAAAAATAAAACAGTTCCAGCGAATTTTAACCTTTAATGCGAAGGGCAAAAAGGACACAAACACAGGACAAAAAGGCCACAACACAGGACAAAAAGGTTTAGAAGGCATGGAAATAAGACTGCACATAAATTTCACTTTTGATCCATATATTCTTTTGCTTTTGAAACATGTAGCTGTGGTAAGGTACAACAAAACTTGGCTGAAAATTTCAATATCATTTGATGTAATTTTGAACAAAAACACAGCCACAATAAGTCCCCTTTAAATACAGATCTATCAATTCTAGATTTATCAATATGGATAAATATAAAAGACAAGAAAGTGAACCTTATAACCCTATAATAATTTCAGCTAGATACCTTTCATATTGCAACAGCAAACAGCGTAGCTTAAATTGAAAGTGGTGATCACCGCTGTCGAGGCCAAAATCAGCCTTTTTTGATCTTTGGCAGTCCTGGATTGTGGAACGATACTTCGTGCAAAGCAAGTCGCATTAGTACAGGTTGTCTTTACTTAATCGAAGCTAAGCTTATACGATTACAGGAAATTGGTTCGAATCGGGAGTAAAATTAATTACACGAATACAGCGAATCCAAGTAAAACGACTACTAGTTCGAATTATTCGCAGGTTCAAGAGATCGTGGGATTAATAGATGGGAAAGATTCAACCGTATTATTGTTGTAGTTTATTTGTATGCGACGTCTCCGCCGACATAGATTTCTCCTCTCTCGCCATTTCCCTCGGTCTTAGTCCTTTCGCGGTCTAGGCAATGTTTTGGTTTTGCGTGGGCCAATCAGAGCACAGGAAATCGTATATCCACTTCTGGCTATGGCCCGGACTGATAATTGTTTATTGTTCTCCATTCCAGTTGGGAGTTTCAAAAGCTTTGAATATTACACAGTAAAGTTATTAGCTTAAGAAACAAAATAGACTTTATTAGAGTTCAGAACACACCCTACTTTTCTTGAAATTTTGATTTTAAAATCTGATTTCGGGCCCGTTAAGTTACCGGGTCTTTCGAGAAACGGGCCCCTGGCCCGGTTGTCACGTAATCGCTCTCAGCCGCCTTTTTGTGCGGCCGGGCTTTCGTTTGTTTTTCTGCTCGTTTGGCTGTTCATTATTTTGTCGCTTATTCGGTTTTAGGGAGTTAAATTAAGCAAACTTCAACTGCAACGAGAAGAATGGCTGTGTAAGAGTGCGTTATATTTCTTTGTTCATTTCTTTACCGCTGTTTACAAAAGTTCACAAAACGACAACGTGAAATAGCCACATTCTGCATATTTGAGAGAACGTGAACTATACGACGACAATTTGTAAGATTTCTTTCTCTAATTCCAACTGAAACTGTCTTACATATTCTGTTTGGCATATTTCTGACAGTATAGACAAACTGAATGAATTGAAATTCTCGCGACATTCGTAAATTTATTGTTTAGTCGTTGTTGGCATGCAATCGACGTTTTCTTTGGCGTTGTTACCGTTTCTGCTTAAGCTACTTTTTGCTATTTGGGTAGAGAGCGTCTGCCTGTACTTTCGACCATCTTTTTGTTCAGTTGCCTAGCTTGTGTTTGCGCGTTTGTTTGTTTTGCACTCGTCTGTCTAAACATGTCACTGCGGTTCATCCAGTTGTTGTTGTTAGAGCAGGGTACATCCGTCTCTTATTGAAACTCCCAGTAAAGTTTTGAAATTTATTAAAAACATACCGATAGCCGAAGCTCCCTTGCTTGTAATCAAAATATCAAAGAAGGCATCTCCGCAGCGTTGAAGGTTTTACTTTGCATGCCGTTTGAAACGAAACGAAACAAATTGATCCTCCACGAAAACATCCACGCAACGCGCAATTAATTTCCGCGGAAGAACTGGGTACAATGTCTAAAATAACTTAAGAGGGATTACCTTAGTTAGAGGACCTATATGGGGGATTCACTCTCTTACCCTCATCATCTCTTGGATCTGTGGATTGCCTGAGCAGCAAAATGAAAACCTATAATCACAATTACAGCAATCTATTGTGCTAATCAATCACATAGTAGTGAGCTCCTCATGCAACAAAGGTGCAGAGCTTTTAACATTTGATCAACACTGCTCTTAAGCTTAGTGTTGCGTCAAAGGTGTTAACCATCTTCAAGAAACCGCCGCCGCACAAGAACAATGCGCTTGCGTTTTCGCGGTTTCACAAGCGGAGAAAATTCGTGACTATCAGCTTAAGAAAATTGTTTGAAATGTTTCTCTGTTTTCCTTGAAGTTGTGTCAACATGGTGCCGTATAAACTAGGCTTTAAAGCGGCGCATTTCACGCGCACTGGCTTGCGCACGCTTGATGTAAGGTAAAGTCTGCACACGAGCCAAGTGACCAATCAGGCCGACGCTTATCCCTGGTCTCTGTATGGGTATTGCTACCCCCACTGGATGGGATGCTAGTCCACTGAAGGGTTCCCTCGGCATTAAACCCGACGGTATCCATTTGTTCGTCGGGTTAAAAAGAGGCACTGTCAGAGTAAAGTGTCTTGCCCAAAAACACAACACAATGTCTCCAGCCAGAGGGCTCGAACCGGATCCTTCGATCGCACTAACCATTGGGTCTCCACGCGCGCATTACTTATATCATCATCTCTTAATTCCAGAACAGAGATTGCCGCCAAGAAAGACGACGAAGTTGAGGCATTAAAGAAAAAACTGAGAGAATGTGAACGTCAGCTTCAGGAGAAGATCAATTCCAGTCCAAAAAACTCTCGAGACGCGGGCAGGTAAGTTCAGTGTTTGTGTATCTTGTCATTACATTTCTACTTTCCCGATAGTTATACATCTATCAATGTTACGCCCGAGGGGTGGGGACCCCGGAAATGTGTGGGCCATTTGTGCCTGCCTCGCCCACGTGAATTTGACTAAGAATCTGGGTCCCATGGTGGGGACGTTTGCT
>JAHPZR010012316.1:0-25053 GCA_019787425.1 Platygyra sinensis | reverse complement strand
CGGGGCGGAGCCTCCTCGTATTAAACTTTGTTAAGTAGTCCCCCCGGGAAGTCTACAAAGTCATTCATTCTGCAAATCCAGGGACACAAATACTTGCTTACAAATCAGTTAACAGAAATTAACTTACCACTGAGACTTGCGCCTGGGGTTGTAGGCGATGTTCCGCTAATAGCAGGAGGTGGAGCTGTCGGTGCAAAAGAAGAAACTGTCGATGAATACATGAATTATTTTGTCGTCATTCAGCTGAATAATGATTTAATTTTGACAGTGGGAACAGGAAAAACTCAGTTTAGGTTCCACTTGTTATACCAGGAAATTTCCTGGTCTTACTCTTGCATCCACTTTAATTACTCGAGAAAAAAAATGGAATGCGTACCTGTGTACCATTAAAACGCTCAGATGCAACGGGAATTACGGCAGTAATCCAGTGACACGCAAGAACTCGTTAAGGTAAATTTGGGTATCATCGATGGATTATTAGGAAATGTGTGCTTCCATTGACAATTAACAACTGATCCTCTGTTTGAATACAAGCAGCAAAGAAAACGAAGAGAACTTACCTTGGTGACAAGATTCCTTAAGAAGGGCGTCAAGAATTTTAGCAAGATCTTTGTACTTCGTCACCCTGAATACGTGATTGTTGTCGTTCATAGCTATAATTTTCAGTTCTTTTTGATCCACATTCTTTCCAACGCCAACAGCTAATACCCGAACATTCTTTGCCTGTCAAGTGAAAAGAAAGATCATTGCAATCTTTGGTTCTCGGGTATTTTCAATGGTATATTTGTATCCTGATTGGCAAAAATGTTAAATTTGTTTTACTTTAAAATGACTGTTTTAATATTTAAAAATGATGACCTTAAAAATTCCAGCTGAAACTTATGGAGATTACTAAGACTTGTAAAAAAAAAACCAAAAAGCAGTAGGACAAAGATATCTTTTCATACTAAAATTGAAGAAAACAGCCACAAATCTTGGTATTTTTTCCCAACTTTAACTGCCGTCCACGGCTTTTCAATGTCTTGAACAATTTTAGCTGGAGACGTTCTAGAGATCTTTTTAATTTTCACTATTTTCAGGGGCTCTATAAAAATGAATTCTAGCTTTTCAGTTTCTTCTCTTCAAGGCCGTAAATATCATGTGGAGCAAAATGGAGTCAATCCCGATCGCTCTTTGCTAAGAAAGCTGTCCGAAATACATTTACTTTTAATGACTCATTTTGATTTGACTGAGTTTGCAACAGTCTTGCAACATTTTGTGGGTGATCTTTAGGGACCCTTGTGTAATCTTGCTTTATTCTCTGTTATTTAAAAATGTTTGACTTCGAGAGGCATTTCGCTGGCTAAGAGCATTTCATTGGCTGTGAGCTGGTTTCTAAGATGATCCTCTTAGGTTAACTGGGGAAAAAAAATGGCAGAAAAAGTTACAAAGTATATGTATCTTGGTAAAAATAATTTTATAATTATACTTGCCTGAAGTGGCTGTAAAACTTCTGAGTATGGTTGGCTTAACTGCGGGTTTGTTTTACCATCAGTAATAACAACTAGAACATTAGGCTTGTCGACCCGGTCACCTCCTTGTTCAGAAAACAGTTCCATATTAGCAAGTGTTAGAGCTAGGTCTGTTCTGGTTCCTTCACCCAAATAAGCGAAACTATTTATCTTTTTTCTTAGACGTTTACTTTTGTAAAACTGCTTGTCTGCAAAGCTGAATTGTAGCTCTGGAGTTGAACTGAATACGATAGCACCAAAATGAGTGCCTTCCTGAGATACTTTAAAGTGCTTTACTAGGTCAGCTACAAACTGTAAGCACAAGTTGTAATCAGCAAGCGTGATGCTATCCGATGAATCAATGATTACACCAATATCCAGCGCTTGATCACATGCTACAAACAAAAGGAAACCGGAGAACGGAGAGAATTACTTAAAGAGCAGTGAAAGAAACAAAGTCATGCTATTTATGGCACCTCGTGCATATCTTAATTTAAGATTTAGTACTCGTTTGTTTTTTTCAAAATAATCATGCATATAAATATCTTCTCATACACGTGTTAGGTAGAGCTGATAGTAGTTTTCTTACATGGTGTGACTCTTGGCGTAGGGGAGGTTGGCTGTGTAGGTGGAGGACTGGGCTGTGTAGGTAGAGGACTGGGCTGAGTTGGAGTGACAACTGGTTCTATAATTTGATGAACCATCAGCACAGTACAAAGTTATCAAATGCAACCAACAGATATGTAACATAACTATTTAAAAGCAATGCTTGCGCGTGCGCACAGCCAATTATCCAAAGAGTAGCAACTGTAGACAGTTTGGTACACCTTTGGGGCAAACTCCGTGTACTTTGCCAAATGATTTATTAATCATTTTATAAGTTCCAGTGATAGAATAAAATGTAACGGTATTTGTATTCAATCAAGACAAGACGTTTGATCTCTTCTTGATTCAATACCACATTGTTAATACTAAATGGTTTTCCAAAATATCATTCTCAGATTGAATTATATTTAATGCAAAGCTTCACAACAAACAAGTGAGAAATGAGTCACAAGAGTTGTTGAAAGTAGCTAACTCACAAAATATTTGTAAGTGTGCTTGTACGAGTATGAGCACTAAAGTAAAACGTAGGCAGAAACGTGTAAACAAAAAGCAAGGTATAGAACTGTAGTTACCTTTAACATCAATGCCATAAACAAAGTTGACATTCTGTTCACCGACACACTCCTCGTTATCACTTGGATTACATTTGACGTAATCTTTGGTAACACATTTGTCAGAAGTTCCCGCCCTATTGTATGTCTCTCCAGCTTCCTCTCCAGACCAACACTCACCTAGTTGGATTATAAGATGATTGTAATCAACAGTATGTCGAACAAGTGGCCACTTGGTAACGAACGACAATGTAGCCGATCACACATTGATCAAGACGTGATTTATTTTACGCACCAAAGTACTGCAGGCTAAAGAAGGCGTACTTCTTGTCTTTGGCTGCTTCAGCGCATCGGCAAACCAAGTCAACTATGTAATTGTCCCAGTTATTCCAGTCGATAGTCTTGCCGCTGAAAACCTTACTGCGAGAATCACGATCAGTGAACAGTAACTGGGGTAATGGACGAGGTTTCTTTCTGTCATCTCTGAAACATCCAAGTTTGGTGTAGTTAACAGCACAGCCTGAATTAAAAAGAACGCACAGTGTATGTCTAAAAGACAAGATCATAAACAAATGCACAAAATATAAAACCAGCGGCAACAACTAAATTTCTTATATAGCTGGCGTTTTCCCTTTACAGCGCGCCGATTCATTAGCTAGTTCATGGTAATCATTCATTGGCTAGTTCATGGTCACATGACATCTAACAATTAAACTGCTTACCGCTAAATGCCATGGGCGGGCAACATTGGGAAAACTATGGGAAACAGTTAACTGTTACCACGAAATGTTGACCGCTGTTGAATGTGATAAGAGGTGGCATGCTGTTGTCGGTGGAATCTCAGCGCGTTTTTAAAATTTCATTTGTTTCGTTTTGCCACGTAGCAAATCACTTAATGACTGGTCCCTTGGGGAACAGTGAATTTTGTTTTCCTAAAATCTCTAGGTTACCCGAAACGAAGTATACCTTTTACAAGAATAACAATTTCTGTTATGAACAGTTACATTTGAGTACCCAACTACCCTACCTTTTTCTTCTGGTGGGGGTGTCACTGTCGATGGTATAATGCTTGTGCTGGAAGAAGGGCTTGGCGTTGGTTCTAAAATAAAGTTAAAACAACAAACATCAATTTTATTTCTCTACATATAGCTAGGTTGTCCAGTTGCTGAAACATAACCCTGGAGAAAAGAACCTTCAATTGGGCGGCCATAAACATGTTAGAGAACTAACTAAACATCATTCTTTTACAGGAAAAAGGAGCATAATCATGGGTGGAATGGAGTCGAATTATAATGCAAACTTTGACTAATGACAAAAAAGTAAGCGTAAGTCCCACAAGAAGAAAGGAAATCAAATATCGTGCCGGGAGGGAATTTATCCTTGTAGAGGTAAAACGTTCGTTTTCCTGAGCCAATTATAATGCCAAATTGAGATCTCCGACAATAATTAAAGAAGTGTTTCATTTCCTCAAAGATGTTTGTTAAATCATTTTAACTCTCCGTCTACTGATGACCACTGTTTCCCTCCACGAGTAGATTTTCTCGTTGCAACAGTTCCTTCAAAATTTTGAATTTTGAATTCTTTTATCAAGTTATTATTGGTAGCCTCTTTTTGCCAGTATTGGCTGAACATTTCTTCCTTGTTGGAACTAGTTCAAATAGCATCAGTTCAAAACACATTTCTGAGGTCTGGCAGCGACTGTCACCTTTGTATATTTAACAACGGACCTCCTCCAGGGTGTCATTTACATGTACGTGTCTGCCGGTTTTTTCACAAGATTTAGCAAAAATCAACACATGATCTCTGGAAGATTTTTCAATCATTTTTATAATGGAACCCTTTTATGTTATTGTCTGAATTGCTGGCAGAGGAAATGTTTCGCGCTGGAGACGGAGCTGTGACATCCATTCGCTATCACATCGTGGTTGTCGTTTCAGAGGCAAATCGCTAGTGGCGAGGTCTCAAGCTCTGCCTGAAAATGGCGGGAAATACGATGTCGTGTTCAGCTGGAGGGTACAAAGGGTGCAAATAAATTGCTGTGGAGCTAGCTCTTGAATTAATGAGAGGCTTGAGCAGTTACTGCAGTAATAACCGGATGATATTCAGATACGATGTAACGAGACTGAAACCAAGTCAAATTGCACACTGATGAAAATTTGCAATTTTTTATTACTGTACCTAAACTTACCTATCTTGGTGCAGTTAGCACTACACGTGGTTATCACACTGGTCGATGTTGCTGTAAGTGTTTTAGTTTGTGTTGTCTATTTAGTGCAGCTGAATTTAAATAATGAGGAAACATAGGATACGACGTAACTTACGAAAGAATCATAGAAGACAGACCACTGGGATAATACGTGTTATCATTGCTAGGTCAGGATTTCCAGCCGGGGGGTGGGGGGTACTACCTATAATGGCCTATACGGGGAGGCTCCGCCCGAAAGGGGTAGCTTTTTCACGGTAGGGATTTCACAAGTTGAGGTATATAAAAGGGTAGGGAAATTGGTCATTTAGGTATTTAAAAGGGCCTTTGATTATAATATTTCGAACAGATGCCCCTTATGGCTATATCACTTTATTTAGGGACGGACCATTAGAAGAGTGATGGGGGGGGGGGGGGGGAGGGGAAAAAACCAAAAAAAATTCACGCAAGGGAAATTGCCAAGAAAAAAAATTCGTGCAAAGAAGAAGGTAAAGAAAAAAAATTCATGCAGAAGGAAGGTCCAGGTCCTGTTGCGATGGCGTGACGTCATTTATCTGTTAGGTTGCTGTCATCGCAAGAATTTTGCGGTTCTATTGTGGTTTGCGATAATTGCTTTCAAAAGAAACTGTGTACTATAAGTAACCTGGTAATTTTCAGATATGATCTGGCCGCATAATTTATTTTTTTATAATAAATTTTCACAACGCGGGATTATTGTTCGCTTACACATAATAGAGACTTCGACTTCCAATGAACCCGTCATCGGTCATTGAAAACGGGCACAAAACGAGACTTGCGTCCCGAATTAGAAGATATGGTGTTTCTCCTGACGCATTTGTGCGAAATTGATCCAGTTTTCAGTCGAATTTTCCTCGTGGAGTTAAAGAAGGCGCGCTTGTTTTCCTTTCGCGGGAAGAACAACAAAGAAGCTGCCCCTGGATATACGTTTGGAGTGTTGCGGCAAACCATTAAACAGTTGTTGAAAACCAAACAAAACCGACAACCGCGATTGGCTTGTACATGAATTCAATCACCTGAGAACGACAGAGAGAACCAAAAAGTGTCTTCAGCTAGCGCTAGCCGTGACCAACCTCGTAGAGCATCGAATCAACACAACAAGACGAAGGTACCAAGTTATATCATTAGATTAATCTTTCATTTATATGATAATTAACTTACAGGGATTGTCATGCTTTTAGATAGTATGGGGACTAGACAGGTACTAAAAATCACTGTTTTCATTTGTGAGTTAGACCCTATACTGAGTCCATCGTACAATAGTTTTCTGAAAGACAATTATTTCGGATACATAGAAAATCCGTATAGGTACATATTATAAATGCTCTCTGGTTTGCCCACGCAAACGTCCACGTAGAATTGACGTTGCCGAGGGTTAGAGGATATTTTCGGGTTCACCCAGGCTGAAGTCCATGCAACACAGTTGCTGGTGAGTGCTTCAAAATATGTAACAAAATCGTCAAAGTTATTTTTCCGACGTGCGTGACGTACATTATAGGAACATGTTACATATCCTTTCAGGTTCACCCAGGCTGAAGTTCACGAGTAATTCGAGATATGTAACAAAATCGTGATAGAGATTTTTCCGTCGTGCGTGACATTATAGGAACATGTTACATATCCTTTCTGGTTCACCCAGGCAATACAGTTGCTGAGTGCTTTGGGATATGTAACAAAATCGTCAAAGTGTTTTCCGTCGTGCGTTGCATCATAGGAACATGCTGTGGTGGGTTCTGGTTCACCCAGTCTCATTGAAGTCCATGCAGTACAGTTGTTGAGTGCTTCTGGATATGTAACAAACTCGTGATAGTGATTTTTTCGGTCGTGTAGTTTCCAGAATCGCTTCGCATTACTTGAAAACAATAAGATTATGAGTTCGTGATTTCTATCACGCATAGTAATCGTGAGCGTAACCTCTTGAGAGGCTTTTGAAAACCTCGTTGCAATAATTTTTGAGAATTTCTGACTGCATAACATAAACTGATTTTCAAAGTGTCTGGACACATGACGCGTTTTGTGAAACACAAACGATCACTGCCAGGGATATGATTACACTGGAATGTTACAAGCCACTGGTATCCCGTGGAGATGTAGAACTAAAAGTTCTTCATCTCCACGGGATCCAAGGTCTGTTTTTGGTTGCAAAGAACGTCTGGCTCGTTGTGCTACAACATACACTGTAAACTGTATTGTAATGGAAATAATAAAATAAAATTTGTAATAAATTAATATTAGAATCTGGTATCTTTGTAAATATTATATGCTATAAAATTCGTTATGCTCAGAATAAAAATTAGAGGATGAGTCTTATCCCCTTGAACAGGAGCCAGTGCCTTGAATAAGAATTCTATAATACAATGAAAAAATCATTCACCGGATTCACACGTAGTAGTAAGTGTTAACCACATAAACAGCAACATTAACACTGCCAATGGTACTTTTTAAAAAAAAGAACCACAAAGTGTGGTTTTCATTGGCAGGCAGACTATCTTCGCTCTAGGACATACTCGTCTGAGCAAAACTGCTATGGTTTACGTGTCGCTATCGTAAAACCACAAAGGAGAGTCTGTGTTGGTCTGTCTATTAACTTTTCAAAAAGGTAAATCGCTCAAAGACAAAAACGCCAGAACAAAACTTTAGAGGCTTACGTGCCATTACCGTAAAACCACATAGGGGAGTTTGTGTTGGGCTGTCTATGACCTTTTCAAAAAGCAATATTTGTCTGAAAAAAAAATTCGCGCAGAGGGTTTCACCTGAAAAAAATATTCCTGCACAAGCCGTGAGCGAAAAAAAAAATTCGTGCAAGCTGAAAATTCCCCTCCCCCCCCCCATCACTTTTCTAATGGTCCGTCCCTTAATAAGCGCTACATGAAAATGAGAACAAGACTTCCTAAACTAGGTATGTGAAAGGGGTAGATACCTTTTATGCAATAAAAGGTATATAAAAGGGGTACCTTTTCTGCCAAAATAGTATATAAAAGGGTAAGGGGTTAGACCTCGGGGCGGAGCCTCCCCGTATTAAACTTTGTTAAGTACCCCCCCCCCCCTCCGGGTTTCAAGCGAAGATCTTGCTTGTGTTCAGTTTTGTCGTTTATATGATCGTCACAGGTTTGTACACCGACGGTCTTATATTCCGCTCTGAAACTTTTACTTTCAAAAAAAGTAATTTCTTGTTGCTCCTGTCAATAATCACCACAAAACCATTTTAATGCAATGAAATTGCACCAAATTAGTGTTGATAATTTCTTGTTTATTTTACCGCTACTATTGACAACTGTTTAAAAGCTCATAAAGAACGAGATTGCATGTTTGTGATCCACGAAGTAAACTTGGATTACATTTTCCACGGATCGTACTGAAATCCGCCTTGTTTGTGAGATGCTTACCCGACATGAAAAAAAAAAATTCTTGTGGAGGGAAATTAATTTTCTCTAACCCTGCCAAACTGTAGTTGAATCCATTTTAAGATAAATGGGATGGCGGCTCAAGGATATCTACAGAAACAAGATGGATCAACTGATCTGATTGTCAACAATAAAACGAAACAATGAAATGGATTGTTAAAAAAGAAACGATCTTTGTTCAGACGGTAGTGTTGTTATCCTTTCTACCTCGTTCAAGGAGGGTGTAGAGGTGGAAATATGATATGCCGGAAAGAAGTACCATTCCCATCCTCCACAACCCCCCTCCCCCATCTCACCACCACCCACACTCTCTTTGTAATGGGGTGGAAGAAAAATGTGTTGTTCTAATCATTAATTGACCTTTAAAATTTATTTTTTTTCGGCCGCTGCTGCAAAACAAGGAAAAAATAAGTACGGAACATTATTTGTGGTTTTTAAGAAGAAAAAAAACTGTCTTGACAAGGTTTTTATTGACAATCGTAGATATATGCAGCGCTACGGTCAAGTTGATTGAAGCTTGGGGCTTTTTAAGACTTCGATAAGTAAACACAACTTATAACATCTCGTCTGGAAAAATTTCAGTTAAATAGGACAATTTGATTCCAGGGCGGGTTACTTTTAAATATGTAGTTTTCTTACCCTTAAAAACGCACATCCCTACTGGTAAACATTGCCAAATTGGCTCAAAAGCAACAAGCTCAGTCTAGATGTTATCTCAGAGTCAAATTGTACCTCTTTTGAAAGAGCAATTCCTCAGAATAATAAAGGATACTTGATCAGCTTGAAAAGCTCTAAAATGAAAAAGCACATGTTATCATCATTCGCCGGCACACGATAATTAAAAGAAAAAAAAGAGTTAAGGTTTAAATAGGGTGGCTTTTATTTTTGACATTTACATGTAACTACCCAGACCTCAGACCCGTAAAATTGAGACCCTCTGGATGTATCAAAAGCTCACACTCGAAAAACTCACTTCTGCATGTCAGGAAAACTCAGGACGCAAAAATTATGACAAGGATTGTTTTTAGGAGTCATGTTTACTGTTCGTCGATACAATGTCATAAGCAGAATTTCCAGAGAGAGGGAGAAAAAGATACCGAGATGATAAGCCTGCAGCACAGACGTAATTTTTTAGAAATTGCGGCCCAGTCGTCTAACCTTTTAATCTGTAACGCGTCACGCCTTCCGAAAACGAGAAAATCAATGTAAACAAGACGTTTGCAGTAGTCCCAAAATTAAATTTCGGGAAAAGCTGCGCTCGCTATTAACTTGCAGTTTGTTCTACATAAAAACAAAAAAGGCAGCGAACTGAGGATTCAGTTTGTTTTTGCAGCGTCAGCAGACGTTAAAAATAGCCGGAATCTTCGCGGGAAAAGTTAGTCTTGATAATGGCATAAATTTCGCGAGTTTGAAATGTTTGAGTAAGTTAATCCCGATGTCACAGCTTAAATATTCTATTTTGCTGTCCAGCTAACTATTTTGTGCAGATCTTTCAGCAAATCATGGATAACAAGCCCAGAAAGTCGGAATAAGGAGATATTCTTCGCTAAAAATTTGGCGGGAAATATGTCTGACCGATGATTTTCTTTGGACTTTGCGAGACCAATTACTCCGATTTGCTTGTAGATACCAATTTTAACTAAACTGAATATTGATACCAGTGTAAAAGACTATCAGAAAATCGTCTTTTTGCGGAAATAAACTGCCGCACTTTTGAAAAACGACTTGCTGAAAATGGCTAAAATTTAGGTCACGCTCCTTAACGATTCGGCGATGATATTTGGCACCTCGTGAAAACCGTAGAATTAAAGTGAAAAATTCAAATATATCTCAGTCAACTAATAAGGGGCCAAATATTATCGCACGAAAATAAGAGTTTCTGGAATATGTACAAAGTATCTTTTAGGCTCACCTAAAGTTGGCCGAAATTTCGGCCATTTTAGACCGCTTGAGAGGCCAAAATCATGATGAGGTAATATCTCGAAGAAAAACGAACGCCTACCTCGGCAAATACCATGGTTGTTAATCTTTTCTGATAGCTTTTATACGGTGAAAAGATGAAGGTAAACGGCCGACCTCGATCTTTTGGTTCTGCCCGGTTTTCTCTGACAATGACACTTAAAGAGATTCGAAGTAAAAGCAAAGGAAACTGAAATTTAAAGTCTATACTGATTACTTCTTGTATGCCAGACACCTCAAACAACAAAATTAATACTAACATAAGAGTTATAGATACATTTGCTTTTACGATTGAAAATAATTTTGCTAAGGCGGTTGAGATTCTAATTTCTTGGGGGAATTTTTTAATTAACATTTGACGAAAAGACTAACGATGACTACTCCGTTGTCACAGCAACATCCAGCCCCCAGCCGACACCAGTTCCTGTTCTTCAACTAGCACCTCAGCCTGCTCCTGTTCCCGCACCAGTAGCCGCACCAGTAGCCGCACCAGTACCCGCACCAGTGCCCGCACCAGTGCCCGCACCAGTGCCCGCACCAGTGCCCGCACCAGTGCCCGCACCAGTGCCCGCACCAGTACCCGTACCAGTACCCGCACCAGCGCCCGCACCAGCGCCCGCACCAGTACCCGCACAAGTACCCGCACCTGTTGCTCAATGTCCGATTCCTGAATGCAGCCATCCCTCTGTTTGTATCCAAGCTGAAGTTTATGCCACTTGTGTTGCACCTTCGTCAACAGCGGCTGCTAACAATACGTGCCCTACCCCGGGTCCGTGTCTAACAACATTGACCAAGACAGCAACAGACACAACAACTCTTATGTTAACTCAGACACAGACCGAAACTAGTACAGCGACTCTTACAAATACCGAGACAACTACAAAAACCAACACAGCACTGACCACACAGACACACACCAAGACAGATGTAATGACCAGCACCTCCACTCTGACAACCACAAACACTGAAGTTGCTACAAGCACACATCATACTACAAAGACAAGCACGGCTGTCTTGACAAGTCACGTGCCAGTAACAACCACTAAGACGTTAACAACCACAAGTATTGGGGTACTAAATACCACGAATACTCACACTTTAACTAGTACAGCTATTGTGAAAACAACGGAAACAAGCACAGCAGTTGTGACAAGCATTGCAAACAAAACTAACACACACACTTTAACAACCACTAATACGGATACGGTAACCAGCACAGAACTAGCGACGTCAACAACTATATTAACAACGACCAGTACAGGTATAGCAACAAGCACTTTACTGACAACAGCCACAAAAACAAACATTGTTAATGGGACTAAGTTTGCAACAGAAACTTTGACTAAAACATTTACTACTACAGCCACAGACACATTGACACAGACGCACAATGCTACGAATGTTATCACTGCAACAACAACTTCTACAGCTGTAGACACAAGCACCGCTATTTTTACGGCAACAAGTACAGCAAAAACAACAGAAACCACGACAGCCACAAGTACAGCAGTCCTGACACAAACCTTAACTAACACACACAACCAAACAATAACACAAACTAAAACACTTACAGCAACATCGACCAGTGTGATAACCACGTGTAGTGCTAACTGCACCAAGATAGGTAAGTTTAGGTACAGTAATAAAAAATTGCAAATTTTCATCAGTGTGCAATTTGACTTGGTTTTCAGTCTCGTTACATCGTATCTGAATATCATCCGGTTATTACTGCAGTAACTGCTCAAGCCTCTCATTAATTCAAGAGCTAGCTCCACAGCAATTTATTTGCACCCTTTGTACCCTCCAGCTGAACACGACATCGTATTTCCCGCCATTTTCAGGCAGAGCTTGAGACCTCGCCACTAGCGATTTGCCTCTGAAACGACAACCACGATGTGATAGCGAATGGATGTCACAGCTCCGTCTCCAGCGCGAAACATTTCCTCTGCCAGCAATTCAGACAATAACATAAAAGGGTTCCATTATAAAAATGATTGAAAAATCTTCCAGAGATCATGTGTTGATTTTGCTAAATCTTGTGAAAAAACCGGCAGACACGTACATGTAAATGACACCCTGGAGGAGGTCCGTTGTTAAATATACAAAGGTGACAGTCGCTGCCAGACCTCAGAAATGTGTTTTGAACTGATGCTATTTGAACTAGTTCCAACAAGGAAGAAATGTTCAGCCAATACTGGCAAAAAGAGGCTACCAATAATAACTTGATAAAAGAATTCAAAATTCAAAATTTTGAAGGAACTGTTGCAACGAGAAAAATCTACTCGTGGAGGGAAACAGTGGTCATCAGTAGACGGAGAGTTAAAATGATTTAACAAACATCTTTGAGGAAATGAAACACTTCTTTAATTATTGTCGGAGATCTCAATTTGGCATTATAATTGGCTCAGGAAAACGAACGTTTTACCTCTACAAGGATAAATTCCCTCCCGGCACGATATTTGATTTCCTTTCTTCTTGTGGGACTTACGCTTACTTTTTTGTCATTAGTCAAAGTTTGCATTATAATTCGACTCCATTCCACCCATGATTATGCTCCTTTTTCCTGTAAAGAAGGCGTACTTCTTGTCTTTGGCTGCTTCAGCGCATCGGCAAACCAAGTCAACTATGTAATTGTCCCAGTTATTCCAGTCGATAGTTCTTGCCGCTGAAAACCTTACTGCGAGAATCACGATCAGTGAACAGTAACTGGGGTAATGGACGAGGTTTCTTTCTGTCATCTCTGAAACATCCAAGTTTGGTGTAGTTAACAGCACAGCCTGAATTAAAAAGAACGCACAGTGTATGTCTAAAAGACAAGATCATAAACAAATGCACAAAATATAAACCAGCGGCAACAACTAAATTTCTTATATAGCTGGCGTTTTCCCTTTACAGCGCGCCGATTCATTAGCTAGTTCATGGTAATCATTCATTGGCTAGTTCATGGTCACATGACATCTAACAATTAAACTGCTTACCGCTAAATGCCATGGGCGGGCAACATTGGGAAAACTATGGAAACAGTTAACTGTTACCACGAAATGTTTGACCGCTGTTGAATGTGATAAGAGGTGGCATGCTGTTGTCGGTGGAATCTCAGCGCGTTTTTAAAAATTTCATTTGTTTCGTTTTGCCACGTAGCAAATCACTTAATGACTGGTCCCTTGGGGAACAGTGAATTTTGTTTTCCTAAAATCTCTAGGTTACCCGAAACGAAGTATACCTTTTACAAGAATAACAATTTCTGTTATGAACAGTTACATTTGAGTACCCAACTACCCTACCTTTTTCTTCTGGTGGGGGTGTCACTGTCGATGGTATAATGCTTGTGCTGGAAGAAGGGCTTGGCGTTGGTTCTAAAATAAAGTTAAAACAACAAACATCAATTTTATTTCTCTACATATAGCTAGGTTGTCCAGTTGCTGAAACATAACCCTGGAGAAAAGAACCTTCAATTGGGCGGCCATAAACATGTTAGAGAACTAACTAAACATCATTCTTTTACAGGAAAAAGGAGCATAATCATGGGTGGAATGGAGTCGAATTATAATGCAAACTTTGACTAATGACAAAAAAGTAAGCGTAAGTCCCACAAGAAGAAAGGAAATCAAATATCGTGCCGGGAGGGAATTTATCCTTGTAGAGGTAAAACGTTCGTTTTCCTGAGCCAATTATAATGCCAAATTGAGATCTCCGACAATAATTAAAGAAGTGTTTCATTTCCTCAAAGATGTTTGTTAAATCATTTTAACTCTCCGTCTACTGATGACCACTGTTTCCCTCCACGAGTAGATTTTCTCGTTGCAACAGTTCCTTCAAAATTTTGAATTTTGAATTCTTTTATCAAGTTATTATTGGTAGCCTCTTTTTGCCAGTATTGGCTGAACATTTCTTCCTTGTTGGAACTAGTTCAAATAGCATCAGTTCAAAACACATTTCTGAGGTCTGGCAGCGACTGTCACCTTTGTATATTTAACAACGGACCTCCTCCAGGGTGTCATTTACATGTACGTGTCTGCCGGTTTTTTCACAAGATTTAGCAAAAATCAACACATGATCTCTGGAAGATTTTTCAATCATTTTTATAATGGAACCCTTTTATGTTATTGTCTGAATTGCTGGCAGAGGAAATGTTTCGCGCTGGAGACGGAGCTGTGACATCCATTCGCTATCACATCGTGGTTGTCGTTTCAGAGGCAAATCGCTAGTGGCGAGGTCTCAAGCTCTGCCTGAAAATGGCGGGAAATACGATGTCGTGTTCAGCTGGAGGGTACAAAGGGTGCAAATAAATTGCTGTGGAGCTAGCTCTTGAATTAATGAGAGGCTTGAGCAGTTACTGCAGTAATAACCGGATGATATTCAGATACGATGTAACGAGACTGAAAACCAAGTCAAATTGCACACTGATGAAAATTTGCAATTTTTTATTACTGTACCTAAACTTACCTATCTTGGTGCAGTTAGCACTACACGTGGTTATCACACTGGTCGATGTTGCTGTAAGTGTTTTAGTTTGTGTTATTGTTTGGTTGTGTGTGTTAGTTAAGGTTTGTGTCAGGACTGCTGTACTTGTGGCTGTCGTGGTTTCTGTTGTTTTTGCTGTACTTGTTGCCGTAAAAATAGCGGTGCTTGTGTCTACAGCTGTAGAAGTTGTTGTTGCAGTGATAACATTCGTAGCATTGTGCGTCTGTGTCAATGTGTCTGTGGCTGTAGTAGTAAATGTTTTAGTCAAAGTTTCTGTTGCAAACTTAGTCCCATTAACAATGTTTGTTTTTGTGGCTGTTGTCAGTAAAGTGCTTGTTGCTATACCTGTACTGGTCGTTGTTAATATAGTTGTTGACGTCGCTAGTTCTGTGCTGGTTACCGTATCCGTATTAGTGGTTGTTAAAGTGTGTGTGTTAGTTTTGTTTGCAATGCTTGTCACAACTGCTGTGCTTGTTTCCGTTGTTTTCACAATAGCTGTACTAGTTAAAGTGTGAGTATTCGTGGTATTTAGTACCCCAATACTTGTGGTTGTTAACGTCTTAGTGGTTGTTACTGGCACGTGACTTGTCAAGACAGCCGTGCTTGTCTTTGTAGTATGATGTGTGCTTGTAGCAACTTCAGTGTTTGTGGTTGTCAGAGTGGAGGTGCTGGTCATTACATCTGTCTTGGTGTGTGTCTGTGTGGTCAGTGCTGTGTTGGTTTTTGTAGTTGTCTCGGTATTTGTAAGAGTCGCTGTACTAGTTTCGGTCTGTGTCTGAGTTAACATAAGAGTTGTTGTGTCTGTTGCTGTCTTGGTCAATGTTGTTAGACACGGACCCGGGGTAGGGCACGTATTGTTAGCAGCCGCTGTTGACGAAGGTGCAACACAAGTGGCATAAACTTCAGCTTGGATACAAACAGAGGGATGGCTGCATTCAGGAATCGGACATTGAGCAACAGGTGCGGGTACTTGTGCGGGTACTGGTGCGGGCGCTGGTGCGGGCGCTGGTGCGGGTACTGGTACGGGTACTGGTGCGGGCACTGGTGCGGGCACTGGTGCGGGCACTGGTGCGGGCACTGGTGCGGGCACTGGTGCGGGCACTGGTGCGGGTACTGGTGCGGCTACTGGTGCGGCTACTGGTGCGGGAACAGGAGCAGGCTGAGGTGCTAGTTGAAGAACAGGAACTGGTGTCGGCTGGGGGCTGGATGTTGCTGTGACAACGGAGTAGTCATCGTTAGTCTTTTCGTCAAATGTTAATTAAAAAATTCCCCCAAGAAATTAGAATCTCAACCGCCTTAGCAAAATTATTTTCAATCGTAAAAGCAAATGTATCTATAACTCTTATGTTAGTATTAATTTTGTTGTTTGAGGTGTCTGGCATACAAGAAGTAATCAGTATAGACTTTAAATTTCAGTTTCCTTTGCTTTTACTTCGAATCTCTTTAAGTGTCATTGTCAGAGAAAACCGGGCAGAACCAAAAGATCGAGGTCGGCCGTTTACCTTCATCTTTTCACCGTATAAAAGCTATCAGAAAAGATTAACAACCATGGTATTTGCCGAGGTAGGCGTTCGTTTTTCTTCGAGATATTACCTCATCATGATTTTGGCCTCTCAAGCGGTCTAAAATGGCCGAAATTTCGGCCAACTTTAGGTGAGCCTAAAAGATACTTTGTACATATTCCAGAAACTCTTATTTTCGTGCGATAATATTTGGCCCCTTATTAGTTGACTGAGATATATTTGAATTTTTTCACTTTAATTCTACGGTTTTCACGAGGTGCCAAATATCATCGCCGAATCGTTAAGGAGCGTGACCTAAATTTTAGCCATTTTCAGCAAGTCGTTTTTCAAAAGTGCGGCAGTTTATTTCCGCAAAAAGACGATTTTCTGATAGTCTTTTACACTGGTATCAATATTCAGTTTAGTTAAAATTGGTATCTACAAGCAAATCGGAGTAATTGGTCTCGCAAAGTCCAAAGAAAATCATCGGTCAGACATATTTCCCGCCAAATTTTTAGCGAAGAATATCTCCTTATTCCGACTTTCTGGGCTTGTTATCCATGATTTGCTGAAAGATCTGCACAAAATAGTTAGCTGGACAGCAAAATAGAATATTTAAGCTGTGACATCGGGATTAACTTACTCAAACATTTCAAACTCGCGAAATTTATGCCATTATCAAGACTAACTTTTCCCGCGAAGATTCCGGCTATTTTTAACGTCTGCTGACGCTGCAAAAAACAAACTGAATCCTCAGTTCGCTGCCTTTTTTGTTTTTATGTAGAACAAACTGCAAGTTAATAGCGAGCGCAGCTTTTCCCGAAATTTAATTTTGGGACTACTGCAAACGTCTTGTTTACATTGATTTTCTCGTTTTCGGAAGGCGTGACGCGTTACAGATTAAAAGGTTAGACGACTGGGCCGCAATTTCTAAAAAATTACGTCTGTGCTGCAGGCTTATCATCTCGGTATCTTTTTCTCCCTCTCTCTGGAAATTCTGCTTATGACATTGTATCGACGAACAGTAAACATGACTCCTAAAAACAATCCTTGTCATAATTTTTGCGTCCTGAGTTTTCCTGACATGCAGAAGTGAGTTTTTTCGAGTGTGAGCTTTTGATACATCCAGAGGGTCTCAATTTTACGGGTCTGAGGTCTGGGTAGTTACATGTAAATGTCAAAAATAAAAGCCACCCTATTTAAACCTTAACTCTTTTTTTTCTTTTAATTATCGTGTGCCGGCGAATGATGATAACATGTGCTTTTTCATTTTAGAGCTTTTCAAGCTGATCAAGTATCCTTTATTATTCTGAGGAATTGCTCTTTCAAAAGAGGTACAATTTGACTCTGAGATAACATCTAGACTGAGCTTGTTGCTTTTGAGCCAATTTGGCAATGTTTACCAGTAGGGATGTGCGTTTTTAAGGGTAAGAAAACTACATATTTAAAAGTAACCCGCCCTGGAATCAAATTGTCCTATTTAACTGAAATTTTTCCAGACGAGATGTTATAAGTTGTGTTTACTTATCGAAGTCTTAAAAAGCCCCAAGCTTCAATCAACTTGACCGTAGCGCTGCATATATCTACGATTGTCAATAAAAACCTTGTCAAGACAGTTTTTTTTCTTCTTAAAAACCACAAATAATGTTCCGTACTTATTTTTTCCTTGTTTTGCAGCAGCGGCCGAAAAAAAATAAATTTTAAAGGTCAATTAATGATTAGAACAACACATTTTTCTTCCACCCCATTACAAAGAGAGTGTGGGTGGTGGTGAGATGGGGGAGGGGGGTTGTGGAGGATGGGAATGGTACTTCTTTCCGGCATATCATATTTCCACCTCTACACCCTCCTTGAACGAGGTAGAAAGGATAACAACACTACCGTCTGAACAAAGATCGTTTCTTTTTTAACAATCCATTTCATTGTTTCGTTTTATTGTTGACAATCAGATCAGTTGATCCATCTTGTTTCTGTAGATATCCTTGAGCCGCCATCCCATTTATCTTAAAATGGATTCAACTACAGTTTGGCAGGGTTAGAGAAAATTAATTTCCCTCCACAAGAATTTTTTTTTTCATGTCGGGTAAGCCAAGGTTTTTATTGACAATCGTAGATATATGCAGCGCTACGGTCAAGTTGATTGAAGCTTGGGGCTTTTTAAGACTTCGATAAGTAAACACAACTTATAACATCTCGTCTGGAAAAATTTCAGTTAAATAGGACAATTTGATTCCAGGGCGGGTTACTTTTAAATATGTAGTTTTCTTACCCTTAAAAACGCACATCCCTACTGGTAAACATTGCCAAATTGGCTCAAAAGCAACAAGCTCAGTCTAGATGTTATCTCAGAGTCAAATTGTACCTCTTTTGAAAGAGCAATTCCTCAGAATAATAAAGGATACTTGATCAGCTTGAAAAGCTCTAAAATGAAAAAGCACATGTTATCATCATTCGCCGGCACACGATAATTAAAAGAAAAAAAAGAGTTAAGGTTTAAATAGGGTGGCTTTTATTTTTGACATTTACATGTAACTACCCAGACCTCAGACCCGTAAAATTGAGACCCTCTGGATGTATCAAAAGCTCACACTCGAAAAACTCACTTCTGCATGTCAGGAAAACTCAGGACGCAAAAATTATGACAAGGATTGTTTTTAGGAGTCATGTTTACTGTTCGTCGATACAATGTCATAAGCAGAATTTCCAGAGAGAGGGAGAAAAAGATACCGAGATGATAAGCCTGCAGCACAGACGTAATTTTTTAGAAATTGCGGCCCAGTCGTCTAACCTTTTAATCTGTAACGCGTCACGCCTTCCGAAAACGAGAAAATCAATGTAAACAAGACGTTTGCAGTAGTCCCAAAATTAAATTTCGGGAAAAGCTGCGCTCGCTATTAACTTGCAGTTTGTTCTACATAAAAACAAAAAAGGCAGCGAACTGAGGATTCAGTTTGTTTTTGCAGCGTCAGCAGACGTTAAAAATAGCCGGAATCTTCGCGGGAAAAGTTAGTCTTGATAATGGCATAAATTTCGCGAGTTTGAAATGTTTGAGTAAGTTAATCCCGATGTCACAGCTTAAATATTCTATTTTGCTGTCCAGCTAACTATTTTGTGCAGATCTTTCAGCAAATCATGGATAACAAGCCCAGAAAGTCGGAATAAGGAGATATTCTTCGCTAAAAATTTGGCGGGAAATATGTCTGACCGATGATTTTCTTTGGACTTTGCGAGACCAATTACTCCGATTTGCTTGTAGATACCAATTTTAACTAAACTGAATATTGATACCAGTGTAAAAGACTATCAGAAAATCGTCTTTTTGCGGAAATAAACTGCCGCACTTTTGAAAAACGACTTGCTGAAAATGGCTAAAATTTAGGTCACGCTCCTTAACGATTCGGCGATGATATTTGGCACCTCGTGAAAACCGTAGAATTAAAGTGAAAAAATTCAAATATATCTCAGTCAACTAATAAGGGGCCAAATATTATCGCACGAAAATAAGAGTTTCTGGAATATGTACAAAGTATCTTTTAGGCTCACCTAAAGTTGGCCGAAATTTCGGCCATTTTAGACCGCTTGAGAGGCCAAAATCATGATGAGGTAATATCTCGAAGAAAAACGAACGCCTACCTCGGCAAATACCATGGTTGTTAATCTTTTCTGATAGCTTTTATACGGTGAAAAGATGAAGGTAAACGGCCGACCTCGATCTTTTGGTTCTGCCCGGTTTTCTCTGACAATGACACTTAAAGAGATTCGAAGTAAAAGCAAAGGAAACTGAAATTTAAAGTCTATACTGATTACTTCTTGTATGCCAGACACCTCAAACAACAAAATTAATACTAACATAAGAGTTATAGATACATTTGCTTTTACGATTGAAAATAATTTTGCTAAGGCGGTTGAGATTCTAATTTCTTGGGGGAATTTTTTAATTAACATTTGACGAAAAGACTAACGATGACTACTCCGTTGTCACAGCAACATCCAGCCCCCAGCCGACACCAGTTCCTGTACTAGTTTCGGTCTGTGTCTGAGTTAACATAAGAGTTGTTGTGTCTGTTGCTGTCTTGGTCAATGTTGTTAGACACGGACCCGGGGTAGGGCACGTATTGTTAGCAGCCGCTGTTGACGAAGGTGCAACACAAGTGGCATAAACTTCAGCTTGGATACAAACAGAGGGATGGCTGCATTCAGGAATCGGACATTGAGCAACAGGTGCGGGTACTTGTGCGGGTACTGGTGCGGGCGCTGGTGCGGGCGCTGGTGCGGGTACTGGTACGGGTACTGGTGCGGGCACTGGTGCGGGCACTGGTGCGGGCACTGGTGCGGGCACTGGTGCGGGCACTGGTGCGGGCACTGGTGCGGGTACTGGTGCGGCTACTGGTGCGGCTACTGGTGCGGGAACAGGAGCAGGTTGAGGTGCTAGTTGAAGAACAGGAACTGGTGTCGGCTGGGGGCTGGATGTTGCTGTGACAACGGAGTAGTCATCGTTAGTCTTTTCGTCAAATGTTAATTAAAAAATTCCCCCAAGAAATTAGAATCTCAACCGCCTTAGCAAAATTATTTTCAATCGTAAAAGCAAATGTATCTATAACTCTTATGTTAGTATTAATTTTGTTGTTTGAGGTGTCTGGCATACAAGAAGTAATCAGTATAGACTTTAAATTTCAGTTTCCTTTGCTTTTACTTCGAATCTCTTTAAGTGTCATTGTCAGAGAAAACCGGGCAGAACCAAAAGATCGAGGTCGGCCGTTTACCTTCATCTTTTCACCGTATAAAAGCTATCAGAAAAGATTAACAACCATGGTATTTGCCGAGGTAGGCGTTCGTTTTTCTTCGAGATATTACCTCATCATGATTTTGGCCTCTCAAGCGGTCTAAAATGGCCGAAATTTCGGCCAACTTTAGGTGAGCCTAAAAGATACTTTGTACATATTCCAGAAACTCTTATTTTCGTGCGATAATATTTGGCCCCTTATTAGTTGACTGAGATATATTTGAATTTTTTCACTTTAATTCTACGGTTTTCACGAGGTGCCAAATATCATCGCCGAATCGTTAAGGAGCGTGACCTAAATTTTAGCCATTTTCAGCAAGTCGTTTTTCAAAAGTGCGGCAGTTTATTTCCGCAAAAAGACGATTTTCTGATAGTCTTTTACACTGGTATCAATATTCAGTTTAGTTAAAATTGGTATCTACAAGCAAATCGGAGTAATTGGTCTCGCAAAGTCCAAAGAAAATCATCGGTCAGACATATTTCCCGCCAAATTTTTAGCGAAGAATATCTCCTTATTCCGACTTTCTGGGCTTGTTATCCATGATTTGCTGAAAGATCTGCACAAAATAGTTAGCTGGACAGCAAAATAGAATATTTAAGCTGTGACATCGGGATTAACTTACTCAAACATTTCAAACTCGCGAAATTTATGCCATTATCAAGACTAACTTTTCCCGCGAAGATTCCGGCTATTTTTAACGTCTGCTGACGCTGCAAAAACAAACTGAATCCTCAGTTCGCTGCCTTTTTTGTTTTTATGTAGAACAAACTGCAAGTTAATAGCGAGCGCAGCTTTTCCCGAAATTTAATTTTGGGACTACTGCAAACGTCTTGTTTACATTGATTTTCTCGTTTTCGGAAGGCGTGACGCGTTACAGATTAAAAGGTTAGACGACTGGGCCGCAATTTCTAAAAAATTACGTCTGTGCTGCAGGCTTATCATCTCGGTATCTTTTTCTCCCTCTCTCTGGAAATTCTGCTTATGACATTGTATCGACGAACAGTAAACATGACTCCTAAAAACAATCCTTGTCATAATTTTTGCGTCCTGAGTTTTCCTGACATGCAGAAGTGAGTTTTTCGAGTGTGAGCTTTTGATACATCCAGAGGGTCTCAATTTTACGGGTCTGAGGTCTGGGTAGTTACATGTAAATGTCAAAAATAAAAGCCACCCTATTTAAACCTTAACTCTTTTTTTTCTTTTAATTATCGTGTGCCGGCGAATGATGATAACATGTGCTTTTTCATTTTAGAGCTTTTCAAGCTGATCAAGTATCCTTTATTATTCTGAGGAATTGCTCTTTCAAAAGAGGTACAATTTGACTCTGAGATAACATCTAGACTGAGCTTGTTGCTTTTGAGCCAATTTGGCAATGTTTACCAGTAGGGATGTGCGTTTTTAAGGGTAAGAAAACTACATATTTAAAAGTAACCCGCCCTGGAATCAAATTGTCCTATTTAACTGAAATTTTTCCAGACGAGATGTTATAAGTTGTGTTTACTTATCGAAGTCTTAAAAAGCCCCAAGCTTCAATCAACTTGACCGTAGCGCTGCATATATCTACGATTGTCAATAAAAACCTTGTCAAGACAGTTTTTTTGCTCTCTTAAAAACCACAAATAATGTTCCTGTCCTTATTTTTCCCTTGTTTGGTGAGATTGCTTACCCGACATGAAAAAAAAAAATTCTTGTGGAGGGAAATTAATTTTCTCTAACCCTGCCAAACTGTAGTTGAATCCATTTTAAGATAAATGGGATGGCGGCTCAAGGATATCTACAGAAACAAGATGGATCAACTGATCTGATTGTCAACAATAAAACGAAACAATGAAATGGATTGTTAAAAAAGAAACGATCTTTGTTCAGACGGTAGTGTTGTTATCCTTTCTACCTCGTTCAAGGAGGGTGTAGAGGTGGAAATATGATATGCCGGAAAGAAGTACCATTCCCATCCTCCACAACCCCCCTCCCCCATCTCACCACCACCCACACTCTCTTTGTAATGGGGTGGAAGAAAAATGTGTTGTTCTAATCATTAATTGACCTTTAAAATTTATTTTTTTTCGGCCGCTGCTGCAAAACAAGGAAAAAATAAGTACGGAACATTATTTGTGGTTTTTAAGAAGAAAAAAAACTGTCTTGACAAGGTTTTTATTGACAATCGTAGATATATGCAGCGCTACGGTCAAGTTGATTGAAGCTTGGGGCTTTTTAAGACTTCGATAAGTAAACACAACTTATAACATCTCGTCTGGAAAAATTTCAGTTAAATAGGACAATTTGATTCCAGGGCGGGTTACTTTTAAATATGTAGTTTTCTTACCCTTAAAAACGCACATCCCTACTGGTAAACATTGCCAAATTGGCTCAAAAGCAACAAGCTCAGTCTAGATGTTATCTCAGAGTCAAATTGTACCTCTTTTGAAAGAGCAATTCCTCAGAATAATAAAGGATACTTGATCAGCTTGAAAAGCTCTAAAATGAAAAAGCACATGTTATCATCATTCGCCGGCACACGATAATTAAAAGAAAAAAAAGAGTTAAGGTTTAAATAGGGTGGCTTTTATTTTTGACATTTACATGTAACTACCCAGACCTCAGACCCGTAAAATTGAGACCCTCTGGATGTATCAAAAGCTCACACTCGAAAAACTCACTTCTGCATGTCAGGAAAACTCAGGACGCAAAAATTATGACAAGGATTGTTTTTAGGAGTCATGTTTACTGTTCGTCGATACAATGTCATAAGCAGAATTTCCAGAGAGAGGGAGAAAAAGATACCGAGATGATAAGCCTGCAGCACAGACGTAATTTTTTAGAAATTGCGGCCCAGTCGTCTAACCTTTTAATCTGTAACGCGTCACGCCTTCCGAAAACGAGAAAATCAATGTAAACAAGACGTTTGCAGTAGTCCCAAAATTAAATTTCGGGAAAAGCTGCGCTCGCTATTAACTTGCAGTTTGTTCTACATAAAAACAAAAAAGGCAGCGAACTGAGGATTCAGTTTGTTTTTGCAGCGTCAGCAGACGTTAAAAATAGCCGGAATCTTCGCGGGAAAAGTTAGTCTTGATAATGGCATAAATTTCGCGAGTTTGAAATGTTTGAGTAAGTTAATCCCGATGTCACAGCTTAAATATTCTATTTTGCTGTCCAGCTAACTATTTTGTGCAGATCTTTCAGCAAATCATGGATAACAAGCCCAGAAAGTCGGAATAAGGAGATATTCTTCGCTAAAAATTTGGCGGGAAATATGTCTGACCGATGATTTTCTTTGGACTTTGCGAGACCAATTACTCCGATTTGCTTGTAGATACCAATTTTAACTAAACTGAATATTGATACCAGTGTAAAAGACTATCAGAAAATCGTCTTTTTGCGGAAATAAACTGCCGCACTTTTGAAAAACGACTTGCTGAAAATGGCTAAAATTTAGGTCACGCTCCTTAACGATTCGGCGATGATATTTGGCACCTCGTGAAAACCGTAGAATTAAAGTGAAAAAATTCAAATATATCTCAGTCAACTAATAAGGGGCCAAATATTATCGCACGAAAATAAGAGTTTCTGGAATATGTACAAAGTATCTTTTAGGCTCACCTAAAGTTGGCCGAAATTTCGGCCATTTTAGACCGCTTGAGAGGCCAAAATCATGATGAGGTAATATCTCGAAGAAAAACGAACGCCTACCTCGGCAAATACCATGGTTGTTAATCTTTTCTGATAGCTTTTATACGGTGAAAAGATGAAGGTAAACGGCCGACCTCGATCTTTTGGTTCTGCCCGGTTTTCTCTGACAATGACACTTAAAGAGATTCGAAGTAAAAGCAAAGGAAACTGAAATTTAAAGTCTATACTGATTACTTCTTGTATGCCAGACACCTCAAACAACAAAATTAATACTAACATAAGAGTTATAGATACATTTGCTTTTACGATTGAAAATAATTTTGCTAAGGCGGTTGAGATTCTAATTTCTTGGGGGAATTTTTTAATTAACATTTGACGAAAAGACTAACGATGACTACTCCGTTGTCACAGCAACATCCAGCCCCCAGCCGACACCAGTTCCTGT
>JAHPZR010012315.1:37500-42500 GCA_019787425.1 Platygyra sinensis | reverse complement strand
AGACCCAGCCGGAAAGTGTTTTTAAAATGCTACATACCCGGCAGTCTGAAGTTATTCTAGAATCTACACCGAAAAACGCCTCCAGTCCTTCTAAAAACTGTAGATCTTTGTTTAAGAATGTCAAGCGATTTCAAATATAATTTTTGCTATGTTCGATTACCAGTCGATCAAAACCGAGAGAACACAGAAATTCGATTGTTCTTTCAGTCCGAACACCGGATCGATTATCGGTCACGAAGACCGAATAGTTCCGAACACAATCCGAAAATCGGACACTCTACTTTTTTACGCACATGATAGCAATATGGCTACAGCTGCCAAGCAGCAGTAGCCACAAAAACGACTCGCTGAAAATGGCTAAAATTTAGGTCACGCTCCTTAACGATTCGGCGATGATATTTGGCACCAAAAAATTCAAATATATCTCAGTCAACTAATAAGGGGCCAAATATTATCGCACGGAAATAAGAGTTTCTGGAATATGTACGAAGTATCTTTTAGGCTCACCTAAAGTTGGCCGAAATTTCGGCCATTTTAGACCCCTTGAGAGGCCAAAATCATGATGTGATATCTCGAAGAAAAACGAACGCCTACCTCGGCAAATATCATGGTTGTTAATCTTTTCGGATATCTTTTATACGGTGAAAAGATGAAGGTAAACGGCCGACCTCGATCTTTTGGCTCTGCCCGGTTTTGTCTGACAATGACACTTAAGTGGTATCTTTTAGCGGTATAATGAAGCTCATGAAGGAGCGAAGGAGCGAAGGAGTGAAGGTGTGAAATCGGGTCCACCATTACAACTTGGAAAATAATAAATATTTTCCAAGTTAAAAAAGATATCACAAAAAGAAAAACGCCATTCTACTCTACTTTAAAAAGCCTTTTAAATGAACGTATTTTTGAACTGACTTATTTTTCGGGTCATATGCACTTTAAAATAAACCGAAGTTCTCTTCATACAAGTAGTTACCGGCGTGTACACATCCCCGCTTTTATATAAAGAGGAACTAAAAATGGCTTTACGGCCCCGAAAAATTTCCAGGGCTTTCGAGAAACGGACCCCAGCACAAGTTGGCGGAACTGACGGCTTTAACACGTGGTTAAGTCCACTCAACGGTGATGACGGCATGTACCTGCCACAAGTGTATAGAGCCTCGACTCTATCGGATAAGAACTAGACTTTTAATGTGGTCGGTTTTTATCGACAACTATGCCATCTTAAATAACTCGTCACGTCAATATATTTTTATTACCCCTGAAGAAGGCTGACGTTAATAGCCGAAACGTTGTGACATTTTTATATTCATCAAAACTTAAGCAGTTGGGAAATTAATAGTCCAGCGGCATAACTAGAAAATTTCAGACAAATTAATGTGCACTTTTCGATACAAGCATGAAATTTGTCACACTGATATCAGTCACCAATACGAGCATTTCCAGGTATAGTGGTATGGTTTCCATGGAAATCAAAATTTATGTGGGTGTTTTTAAATTTCCGTATCACAATAAACTTAAGTGTGAATGCATTGGCCGTCACACACAAAAGCTAGGGTTGTGATGCACCGACATCTTTTTCACCAGCTCCTTTTGCAACAACAATGGCCTAGCTTAGGTGTAAGATTTAAACTGCAGAATTCCTGAGCAACAAATTGGACGCAGGATCGGGTCCATTGTACATTGTCAACCATTGTACACGACCTCTAAATTCCACCTCAGAAGACGGTTCCTTCCTTCCTTCCTTCCTTCCTTCCTTCCTTCCTTCCTTCCTCGGATAACGTCATTCTAGCTTTCTGATTGGTTCACTGTATCTCGGTTACCAGCCATTACATACCTACGTTTGACCTTATATGGAAATTAATGCAGCAAATGTGTCTTGGCATAAATTTTTTGCGAGAAGCCAAGTTTCGTCGACAAAAAATGAATGAGAAAAAAACAAATTCGATGAGCTGTCCACAGAAGCAATAAAATAAATTATGGACAATGCCGTCCCAGTAACAAAAAAGCCATAAAGTTCGGAATGAAAATATTATTCAATGGTACGTATAGAAGTAAGTAAAGTAAGAACTTTATTTAGGTGTCAAAAACCTTGTAGCTTGGGTGATACCCATACTAATTAGGGGACACAACAAAAAAGGAATGCTAACAGTAATAAAAGTAACAAGTATGTAGTGTTAAAAATGATCGCTTATTAAAATCTCTAGCTATCTCTAACTATCTCTAACGTATCTCTTAAGTTTCCCTTAAAAGTTTAAAATTTCAAACATGAAGATTACGTAGCAACACTTTTTACCTTAATGTTACTGAATGGCTTGTTAGTCCTGGTGGCACCAAATTTTCAAAACCGATAGAAGAAATGTCAAAAGAAGAACTGGATGTTTTTTGACGAATTTTTGCACGTCTGCTAGGAAGAAAGATGGCAGGCTGTCAGCTTACAAAAGTTCATCAATGATATCCATCTGAGAGCCGCCACTGATCAACTCCTTCGCTCGCTGCCGTTCAACAACCGTTTTCCGTTATCTCTGACCCCGCTTTTACTAAGGCAAGTAAGGCATTTAAGCATTTGCTAAAGACCTCAGAAAAACAGGCAACATTGCCCACAGGAAACGGCAAGAAACCAATTTTCAATGACCAGATGAAAAAACTGATCGTCAGCGGTAAGCTCGGACTGGCAAAGAGCAAAACATCTCGCAAAACTAGAGAGGACGACCTAGTATTACCCCAGTCTCTTTTTTGGCCGACGAGGACGAGAGAATCAACGCCAGCTGACGCTAACAATTCTGTCCTTGCGAAAAAACCATCAAGGAGTTGAACCGAGGTGGGCTCGAATCTTTACCAGCCACGAAACTGAACCATCAGGGTTTCGGAGATTCTGAAGATGAATCTGATGCTAAGATATTTTCTGTCCCTGACTCTGAAACTGGCCAGGAATCATCTCCACATACCCAGCTCGAACTGATGCGAAGGCAGCCACAGCAAGTGAACGCTGATAGAGTTCTTGTCGAGAATAACTTTGACACAACGTTTGTGCGCACATGGCCATGGTGATATGGTCAAAGTTTTCCGCAGTACTTTTACAACTGTCATGTGCAAGTAAACATTTAAAAATAAAACTCTTCTTGACGACTCAAACTTGAACGCTTTTCAAACTTTCTGACCAAGGTTAAATATCCTTCGTTTGGTAGACGTTCCTTAAATTATAGATGATGGTAATTTTCGTTCCGCAGACTCGCCTGCTTTGCTTTCAAATTTTCATTCAACTCAGTTGGCGCGCATGCTATTTGACTTCCCACTTGCTGTTGTTTTTGCCACATCAACTTCCGGTCGTTTTGTAAAAGCGGATAAACCAAGCAGTGCTTTTCTTACAGCAAAACCCTTTTTGTAATTTGCTTGTGCGGCTCTTTGTTCAGCATGTCTGCTTGTGTCAAAACTCATTGGTTGCTGTTGATGAAACGTATGCGGGACTATATTCAAGCAAATTTTTGATATTCACAATATGGTTTGCGTTATTACAGTCATATACAGTACTTGTCTTCCGTTAATCTTATCATCAAGCTTTTGAATCAAACTGTGAGAACCGTTTCTTTCAAAATTAACTCTAAATCGAGCATTGTACCAATCAAAGGGAATCATTTCACCTGAATTATGGATAACGATTTTTTTTTAACGAGTTTTTTTTTTTTTCTGATGAGCATTATTGGAGACGTTTGTGACTAATGCTGTGTCAAGAGCAAATACGACATTTCATAATTATCTTTCTAAATACTTCGGATTTCTTAAATTTGGCATTTTCTGTAATATTAGATTGAATAAATTTAACTCTACGAAGTTTTCCACCACTCAGCAATTGATTGACCCTTTCACTGATCTCGTGATCGGTTAATGGCTTGTCCTCTTCAATTGTTGGTAATGTTGGCATTGACGGTGTTTTATATTGCTTCCTCTTATGCAAAAATTCTATTATGTTATCTCCTGCTTTTTCACCAGCATGCTCACTCATTTTGAAACTGCTTTGGAAGCAGCTTTTTCTGCCGTTTTACCCGATATCGTTCTTTCGACTGATTTGATCGAGTAATAAATTCGTTCGCCGTAAATGGGTTCTTTCACATATTGACCCGCTTAAGGATCATAACGTTTCTTATATTCACACTGTCTCATAATATACTATTTGCTAGATTAATTGAAAGGCGTTGATTTCAGGAAGATGTCA
This sequence comes from Platygyra sinensis, assembly GCA_019787425.1. Classification (NCBI taxonomy): domain Eukaryota; kingdom Metazoa; phylum Cnidaria; class Anthozoa; order Scleractinia; family Merulinidae; genus Platygyra; species Platygyra sinensis. The sequence continues at coordinate 38,293 of JAHPZR010012315.1, read as the reverse complement.
AGATACCACTCGATGCCATTAAGATAAACGGGTCTTCCAATTGAGTCTGTCAGATAAAACCATATTTTACTGATTGTTGATGATGCTACGGGCGAACATGACAAAAATCGTGGTTCGTACAAAAATGGAAAACTTCTTGTGAGATCGTCTGTCGGAATGACCGTTATGGTATTACTATTTTGGCCATCACCCAATGAGTCTGTAATTGCGTCACAATGAACATTAATTGTGCCAATGCTATTGGTAATGTTTGGTAATTTGATTCCGTATTCTGTTTGTGAAACTAATTTTGGTTCAAAAACAATCAGTTCACTAAATTTGGAGGCTCTGAAATCTACTTGATAGTTATCGTCCAACACAATGACAACTTTATAAGTCGACAAAACGAATGTCAAGTTGATTCCACAAGTCTTATCAGACTTGACATGCCCCTGCTTCCTCAGGCTCTTGAACATAGTAATCAAGATCGGTATATGAATACATCCCGTTCACAAAATGATTGTTTTCCAATTAGTGCCTCTGTCAACAGAGTACTTGATTGTTTTGTTTTCATATTCTGGCATGATATTGTCCCATGAGTATGTCATCAGTATTCGATCGACGGCTCGCTGTCTATCGAATATGCAATGTCTATTGAATATGCAATGTTCTCTGTAACATTATTTGTATCAATGGATTACATATTATCTGACAAGATCATTCAGTTGACTATTGTTGATGATCCAAAGTTTATTGATAGTATGCATTATTTGTGAAAATTCTTGTTTGGCACCGTCGTTATCCGCCAAAATAC
>JAHPZR010012315.1:25000-30000 GCA_019787425.1 Platygyra sinensis | reverse complement strand
TTAGATGGAAAATTCTTAAGAAATGTAAACCCTACAGCAACATTACCAAAAAATGTCGTTTTTTTCTGAATGAGAAGTTTATAATTATCTTTAAAAAAAAATTTATATAGCCTCAACAGAAGAAACGAATTAGCAAGTTAATGCCTCCACAGAAACCGATATATGTACTTCGTAACTTTAGACTAATATAAGTCAAAATAACCACACATCCCTCTTGTATTATGTTTTTGTTACCTAACAATTCTTCGAATAGTTGCAAATAGCTTGAATGTAACGCATCTACTACAGCAGCCGTTCAAATTTTCCTATCATTTAACTGCTAGCTTTCCAACTTCAACAGTTCAGTCGTTAAAATTGCCTGATGAGTGTGGTCCTTGTACCGTACGAAACAGTTCTGTAGCAATAAGTCGATGATTGCTCGTGAAACCTGAACTTCTGTGAAGTTATAGTTGATGTTCCTTAATCGATTGAGTTGAGCGCTCTACGAAAGACGTTTCCAAGTGAAGTACTTCGAGTATTCTACAAAAAACATCCCGCTGGCATCCAAAACTGCGTACCTTCAAGCACCAATCGCTGAAACAGAATCGTTAATTCAACGTATGCGCTGGACAGCTTTCTTTTCTCAACAAGAATACTATTAAATGACACATCTAAGAAACGTACGGATTTAAATCGAAACGGTCATAACCTCATGTAAAGGAACTGAATGAGTTTGAGGACGGTATGCTTGACATGATACAGCGAGTTGAATTCAATACCAACACGTACTCTAACGATCTTCGGAAAAGCTCAGTAAAGACGTAAAGGAAATACACGAAATAACATTTTTGTGAAAGCAGACAAAGCGACCAACTATTACAAGACTGCGCCATATATATCAAACGTGGCCTATTTCTAACCGTAACAAGAAATTCTAGCTGTCTACGAAAACCTGTCCCTTTAAAGACAAAGAAAACTTCAAATTTTGCTGGGCACTATTTGTAAATACTATTGCAGCCATTCCACCGGCGTAAAATCATATATTTCTAATATTTTGACCGCGTCTCCAAAAAGTTACTGAATGCTTTTTATATCGCTTTTTGTTGTTTTCTGTTTACCCGTTCTTTCCTGTACAGAAAACAAACTTACCTGGTTGTCGCTGAACAAAAACAAATCTATAAGTGGCCGCCATTATTCCGAACAACAAACCAAGTTCATTCCACAAAGTTTGTAAAGGCAGGAATCGTGACGTCATAAGCAGATATGCCAGTTACAAGAGTGACTTAAAATACGCCACTCGATCCCGGATGTGGTGACTTACAAGTGTCTAAGGTTTCAGTACATGACCTATACACTTGTTTGGTTTGGTAGTGGATTTCTCTGGGCTCTAAAACAAGTGACACGAGGCAGGCCAAAAGGGCCTTTGGATTTTATAACTGCATTCCGTACTTTGGCCTACATGGGTGCCTCGTTTGGATAAACTTATGAGTTGTTCTACTGACGTTTTTAACAGTTTGGTTTACGTTTGATTCAAACACTTCCTTAGCTTCAGATTCAATCTCAAGTTACGTCTTTTAGGCCTAGGTCAAACGTCGAATCCAGTTGCATTGAATAAACTAAAAGTAGCTGCAGCAAGGAGTCGACTTAGTTCCAGCGTGGTAACAAACGTCGAACCTGCATCGATCCTATTTCACAAGGTTGCACTTCATTAAAACAGGAGAATAAGCACGTGTCCCCGTGCTATTGATTCGATGCGCAGCAAGTTACTGCTAGGAATTGCTAGCGAAATGCCCAAATACAGTGCTCGTCGGTCCTTATTTTGAAATTAATTGCGAAAATTAATAGAAATAGAAGATTCGCGTGACATACAGCTCTGAGAACAGTACAGACCTTACGCAAGGATGACGTCGCCAGGGAGGACGTCGTTGAAATTCCTGTTTGGCAGACGACGTCCTCGTCGGGACTCGTCGCAGTCGCCATACTTACGCAAGCAGGCGCGGGCGCGTCACACAAAGTTGATTTGGCGGGAATTTACGAATGTGATTTCTGCGCGAAAATTGTTTAAAAACTCTCCGAGCTTTATTTCAATATGCCAAACTTACGCGATGTGAGGCACTGTCTCGTTTTCGGCTTTGAGAGAAACTTGCTAAACGATGAAGAATTTATTCTTCTGTACAATTTGAATACTTCTAAGAACCCTGTGTTACTGCCAAAGCGCGACTTCTTGGGCCAACGTGATTATTTAACACTCAATATCCACAGTTAATCAAAATCGAGGTTTAAACTGCAAAATAAAACGCAGGACTAAGGATATGCAACACTGCACGGAAACGACAAAGAAATAAACCGAAATAACAATTCTAAAAGGAAAATAAACTTACATTGTTATGGCACTGTGGCCCGAAGAGATAGACACTCCGTATAACGGATTACTACAAGATGACTGTGCTTAATACAAATATACTCTTCACAGATCGAAGTAGACTGCACGATGCGCTAGTGAAAACTAATGGTGAAATATAAATCTAGGAATATTTATGCAGAAAGATGTGAAACGAAAAAATGCAAAAAACTTGTTACACGCACTAAACGTTCCCAGAGGGTACCTAATTAACTAAATCTAAATCTTTGGGTGTTAGATCCAACATCCCGGCCCCTAAGTGAGAGCCCCAGCGAATCACTTACTATAACACTTAAATAAGGATCTAAACACCAGCTGGCTCTAATGACTGTGAAAACGCTAAGTAAAATTTCGAAAGTAAACAAAAACCTACGTATACTCAAATGGAAAGAAAATAACGACGCAAGGATAGCCGCGTAATGCAACTACGCATCCTAACAAAAGGCTAAATAAATGTCAGTTAAATGTCTCTAAGTTCTTAGTGTCCATATCGTCCTATTCTTGAACTTTAACATTCTCCTTCAACCAAGAGGCAAAGCTTGTCAACAGGCCTTTCATAAACAGCTGACTTGGTACGCACTCTCACTCGGCGGACAAAGCCTCTCTTGTCTGGGAAGGTCTCAACAATTCTTCCTAACGGCCAGGAATTGCGATGCGAAGCTTCAGTCGAAATCAGAACAACATCGCCAACTGCCAAATTTCTCTTAGGTTTCACCCACTTCTGCCTAAGCTGCAGAAGAGGAAGGTATTCCTTGCTCCATCTCCTCCAGAAAAGATCAGCAAGATATTGTACTTGTCTCCATCGACGACGTGAAAGCGAATCTTCTTTCTTGAATAGGCCAGGGGAAGAGCAACTTCTGATTTGAGCAACAATAGGTGGTTGGGTGTCAGTGGCTCGATATCGTTAGGATCACTAGACACGGTTGTGATGGGTCGGCTATTCATGATGCCTTCGACCTCGCACATTAATGTGGCCAAACTTTCGTCGTCGGTGATTTGCTCTCTCAGCAAAGATTGAAGGATTTTCCGAACGGTTCTAATGCACCTCTCCCAAATGCCCCCAAAGTGAGAACCATACGGAGGGCTGAAGGACCACTTGATGTTCTTCTGCATAAGAGAGTTGTGTATCTTTTCCTGATTCCATTCCAATACGGCATCACGTAGCTCACGCTCGCCGCTGGTGAAGTTTGACCCGTTGTCTGAGTGTATCTCGCTCACTTGACCTCTTCTAGCTATGAAGCGTCGTAGAGCCAACAGGAACGAGTCCGTGTCTAGACTATGTGCGATTTCTATATGTACGGCCCGAATTGCCAGGCATGTGAAGATTACGCCGTATCTTTTCAAAAGGCTGCGCCCACGACGGACTTGGAAAGGCCCAAAATAATCTACGCCAACTGAGGAAAAGGGCGGCTTGTCAGGCAAAACGCGACTTTCAGGTAAGTCGGCCATTATCTGTTGGCAAAGAGGTGCCTGACGACGGCGGCAACTGACGCACTTTGCAAGGACACTTCTCACAGTGGAACTTCCTTGAGTAATCCAAAATCTCTGTCGAATCAAGGCGAGGACATGCTCTCTTCCAGAATGACCGCAAATTCTGTGATAGTGTTCAATTATCAATCTGGTCACGTGTTCCTCTTTCGGGAGGATAATCTGATTTCTTGACTCCAAGGGTAAAGGTGCTGTACGCAGTCGACCACCAACACGTAAAAGATCATCAGCAATGAGCGGGTTGAGCTTGTACAGGCGGCTACTCTTCTTAACTGGTTTCTCAGGATGACTCAACTCCTCCGGGAAGGCTTTTCTCTGTACATGCTTCAGAATTTCTTTCTCCGCTCTTCCCATTTCTTCAAGGGTGATATACTTTGGAACCTCGCGGTCTGGCTTGTTGCTCTTTCTCGCCTCTAGAAGGTTTTCTCTATAACGCAAGAGCCAGGCAACAATCTTCTTCAGGCGTAACCAGGAAGAACATTTCTGGAAATAATCTGATAATGAGCTGCTCTGCTTGTTTAGTGAGGACACGCAGACCTTAACTTCCGTTTTCACTTCAGGATCTTCGTCGGAGATCTCGCTAAGTGTTTCTGTCTGCAGCGGCCACATGTGCTGGGGTTTCCATAGGAACTCCGGCCCCATTAACCAGCGCTCTTGGCGTAGAAAGGCGTCGGCTGTTAAGCCTCGAGAGGCGTCGTCAGCAGGATTCATGTCACCACACACATGGTTCCACTGGTGGGGTTCAGAGCCGTCACGAATAACTGCGACCCGATTGGCTACAAAGGTGTGGTACCGCCTTGTTTCATTTTTGACATAAAGCAATACTGCGGTGCTATCCGTCCAGAAAACGGACTGTTCATCAATTGGAATCTCTAACTCTCTCCTGAGGACTTTGTCTTGCTTGACGGAGATGGCTGCGGCAGATAATTCTAGGCGTGGAATCGTAATGGTTTTCAGAGGCGCCACACGAGACTTCGCACAAAGAAAGGTGCAATGAATATCGCCTTGGACATTGGCGAGACGAAGGTAGGAAACTGAACCCAGACCCGTCTCTGATGCGTCAGAGAAATGGTGGAGCTGACTTGACGAGATAACGCCGAAACCAGCGGGCTTAACACAGCGTTGGACAGTA
>JAHPZR010012315.1:0-20000 GCA_019787425.1 Platygyra sinensis | reverse complement strand
ACCAACCACCGTTCGCACAAACTTCTCCTTCAATTCTCTTCTCTGGCGCCTTCTTTTTCTTCTTATTTTCGCTCTTGTTTGCCACCTTCGTGCACTTTAAACTTCTTTTCGCCTTGAGCTTCTTTTAACAACTCGCCGCCGCTGACAAAAGGGTTCTGTCATGGACAACACGGCTGGCTCCTGCCAATGGCTCTTGACAGTGACTCGAAAAGAAAACTTCTCTTACGACTTTACAATTCAAAACTCCTGAGTCCTTCTCCTTCTTTCAAGAATAACCAACAACCAAACAAACAACCTGACTAGTATTTAAATACTCCTACAATATTATAATTACAAAGAAGATTCTAGAAAACGCTAACAACGAAATGTACAATAAATACTAATTACACAACAAGATATGAAAGACACAGTGATGGGAATCATAATAGTTAGCTAGGCTACATTGAAATTTACAATACTACACACAAATTCCCAGGACAATAAGTACTAATATACTAGTGACATTTTTTTTTTGTTTGATAAAGATACGACGAAAAGACTAGAAATAATTAACAATACTCCTAACGAATTTAAGATGATGAAAAGAAACGATTAAATAACTACATGCAAAAAAGACAAAAACAATAACGAAAATGTAAATAATAGAAATTTTGTGACACCTTCCCCCCGAAGAAGTCTATTTTTTGGGGTGGGTACACAAAAATAGAAAGGGAAAAAAGGGAAGGGAAAAAAAATAGAGATGAGATGGGATGGGACTGTACGAGCTCTAGGACGTTAAAGCCTATTAAGTGCGTCCACATTAGAGTTTTTCCTGCCACTTTTATGTTCTACGTCCATATCGTATTCCTGCAGAGTGATACTCCAGCGAAGCAGCTTCCTGTTTTTGTCGCGAACTTGGTTGAGCCATACTAGAGGATTATGGTCTGTTTGTAGTCTAAATTTTCTACCAAAAAGGTACTATCTAAAGAGTTCCACAGCCCATACTATGCCTAAACACTCTTTTTCTGTAGTTGATAGTTTTTCCTCTCTCGGCTGAAGTTTTCGACTAGCGTACGCTATGGGATGTTCTAACCCTTCTTTATCATGCTGACTTAAAACTGCTCCGAGACCTCTATTCGATACATCAACTTGTAGAATGAATTCCTGTTCCCAATGAGGGGATCTCAGCACAGGTGGATTTTGCAAGGCTTGTTTTAAGTCTTGGAAAGCAAATTCATGGGCATCTTTCCACTTAATCTTCGTTGGACTCTTACCCCTCGTCAAATCTGTAAGAACAGCGGCTCTACTGGAAAAGTTAGGAATAAATTTTCGGTAATACCCTACCAAACCTAGAAATGACCTAATCTGTTTCTTCGTTTCTGGTCTAGGATACTCCTTAATGGTTTGAACGAGTGCTGTTCTTGGCTCAATGCGATTCCCACCGACTCGATGCCCAACAAAGTCTACTGTAGACATTGCAATTTTGCATTTAGAAGGACGAGCATTTAATTTGCAAGCACGCAATCGTTGAAAGACCTGTCTCAACTCAGAAATATGCTGAGGAAAAGAAGTAGGCGTATCAACTTCTACATCATCAATGTAGGCGTCTGCAAATTCTAGCCCTCTTAAAACAATTTCGGACATCATCGTTTGAAAAGTTGCAGGCGCTGTTTTCATGCCAAACGGCATAACCAGAAATTCGTACAAGCCCTTCGTTGTTATGAAAGTGAAGAGTGATCATCGCCGTAAATTTTCCAATTTCAGCAATAGGAAAGAAGAAGCCTGAAAAAATCAGAGCTTCAACGGGATTCGAACCCGTGACCTCCACGATACCAGTGCGATGCTCTACCAACTGAGCTATGAAGCCACACATTGGGAGTGAGGTCAATTTACTGCGATGATCACTCTTGACTTTCATCTACTACCGCAGTGCAAATATGAATAATTTCATATATACTTTAAGTCAAAGTTTAATACGTGGAGGCTCCACCTCGAGGTCCAATCCCTTACCCTTACCTTTTTATATACTATTTTGGCAGAAAAGGTACTTCTTTTACATACCTTTTATTGAGAAAAGGTACCCCTTTCACGTATCTACTTTAGAACACTGCACCCCCTTTTTAAGCCCTTGTAATGAAGTTAATGTACAATATTACCGGAAAATATCAAACATTACCAGAAGAAATGCTAAGCAAACGACAAGTGCTATTTTTTCAGTTCACGTTGTGAAACAAGCGTTTTCCCAATTTTTTTTATACACGGCAAGTTGTGAAACCCTTTCCTTTTATATACCTGAAGCCTGAAAAAAGGTACCCCTTTCGGGCAGAGCCTCCCCGTATAGGCAACTATAGGGAGTATTCCCCTCCTCTCCCGGTCTCAAAAGACACAGGGACACAGTTTAATAATAGTGCATTTACTTTTACGGTGATACAGTGGCAAAACCAAGAAATGCTTTTAGAAGTCGTAGAAGGTCCAAAGTTTCAGACCAGCGTTTTCCAGATTTGTTCACACTGAAGCGTAATTTGAATGCAGTCAACTCTCTCTTAACGGACACCTCTATAAGACGGACACATGGTGCTGGTCCAGGCCGTTTCTCAGTCATTTTACTATAACGTGACCAAACTCTCTATAAGACGGACACCTCCATAAGACGGACAACGGACACTTTGAAATGATCAACGGACAATAGTGAGGTGCTGAATGTGACCGTAAATTACGATTTAGGGAAGAAAAATTCTTAAATTACTAAGTACGTTACTGTTTTTAACACCACACGTTTAATTGATAGCTTTTATCCTATCGGCGGAATACATACAGTAAAAGTTAAAATTAAATCAGTCATCATTTGTCCCATTCAAAAAATAACTCTCAGGTGACAACCGAATTGTATCAGCGCTTTGAGGATTTTAAACTGTTACGCCTGAAGCAATCCAAGATCACAGATTGCTTTTCTTCTTAGGTGCATGTCCACCAAAGCCATGACTATTAGAAGCTTTTAACTTAACTTGCTTTCACCATTTTTTTTTAGAAGAAAAAATATATCTTTTTTAGATTTGGTGCAGCGAAAGACAGTCTTGAGTCATAATATAGTTATGTTCCTGTTTGGAGAATGTGCTGTTCACTATTTGAACTCTAGTTAAACCGTTTGATTGTAATACGATAAAAGATTCAATTTTATAAAAGTTTTTGTTCCAATTTGTAGGATTCGTTCAAGTAAATAACTTAAAACAAACTTTTTACAGACTCGTATTCACAGTGCACACGTTCAGCATTATTATCTTTATAAAACTCCTGGGGTCACGTTACGTCAACTCTCTAGCCGGACGCCTCTCTAAGAAGGACAGCTGAGGCCGGTCCCGATGGTGTCCATCTCAGAGAGAGTTGACTGTATTATTTTTGCTGACGGCTTTGCAGTCATTTAATCGGCCTCAGCTTAAGCACTCTTTGACGTCTTTGACCAGTAGTCTTTGAGAAAGTTCCGACCTAAATTAACCCGTCACCAAAGTGAATAAATTTAAGGGCCTATTCAAATGAGCCCGGTCGACCGGCCACTCTTTTCTTTGTAAAAATATCGATGTGTTCATATGAGAGGCCGGGCTGGCCCGGTTACCGAAAACTCGGTTTTTGCAACCGAGATCTCGGTAACCGGGATGAAAATTTTCTCATATGAACACTCCAGCCCGGTGACCGGGACGAAACGTTTTAAAACAAAATAGCTTCGCTCTTGCAACATAGCGGCCAAAATGGCATAATTTTGGTCTTGTATGTATTTCCACTTTAGAAGTATGCGAATTAGTTTTATTAGTAAAGTTAAAAGGTCCACAAAGCTAAGACAGTCGCAAACAATATAAAGCTAATACTAGGTTTTGTTCCACAATTTTAGTTGCGTTTCTTGAATTCATCCCGGTCGACTGAAATTTCCCATATGAACACATCACAGAACTCGTCCCGGTGACCGAGTCAGCCCGGTTACCGGGCTCATATGAAGAGGAAAATTCTGTGTACTTTGTAAACACAAGATGCAAATCACCGGGTCAAATATATGCATACAATGGTTTCTTGACCTTTCTGAATTTCCAACCTAACGAGAAATTCTAGCGGTCTACGAAGCAGCTGTCCCTTCAAACACAAAGAAAACTTGAAAACTCGGCAGGCAGTATTTATAAATACTGCTTGCCATTTCACCGGCCTAAAATTATCTATATCTAATTTCTTGACTGCGTATCGAAAAATTTATTGAAAACTTTTTATATTGCTATTTCTTCAGTTGTTTTCTGTTTTCCGGTTCTTGCCTGTTCGGAAAACAAAATTACTTGGTTGTCGCTGAATGAAAACAAGTCTACAAGCGGCCGCCATTATTCCGAACAACAAACCAAGTTCATTCGACAAAGTTTGTAAAAACAGTAAACGGTTTGAACCCAGGAGTATCAGTAGTTCGTATTGTGTGATCGTCCGGGTGAGGTTAGTTCTGAAAAAGACTGTTGTTGGTGACTGACGTTTTGACAACCTGAGCGAAAGTCATCTTCAGAGTCAAGTGAATAGTGTTTGTCAGTCGATGGTGTTATAAGTCTGGTCCGTTGAAAGAGTTAGGTCAGTTAAGCCATGATGGTATTGGCTGAAAGACTCTTGTTAAGTTTGTCATCAGTCATTGGTCGGTTTTCGATCCGTCTTTTGTTAGGCCCTGTTCGCACTAGATTCGCCTGTTATGGATTTTGGAGGTTTTAATTCAGCTGAGAATTACACCGCCATTGCCGTCGTTCTCACCCGTACTGGATGCTTTCTCGCCCTGCGGAATCTTGGTGCGAAATGTGCGATTGGGTAGAGAGTCATTCGACGATTTGCTGAGGCTTCTGTGCGGATCCATCTAGCTTAATTAAAATGGTGTAAGGTCATACGGTCACGTTCGCTTCCTAATCCATATGTTGCGAAATTTGATGACCCAATTACGCATGGATGTCAAGGAACAAAGGATTTTCTCGCCTGACAAAATTTTTACAGCCTCCAAAGCTAGTGGACAGAATCTTTGAAGTTTCGTTGCGCTTGCTAAAATTTTGGTGGATGCAAAAAATCGTTCGCACTAGAAATGGCTTCGCGTTGACATTTTTTTTTTGGCAAATCAAACAAAATTTCGCGTAGTGCGGACAGGCCCTAAGTCAAATTGGTCGGTTTGAGGTCCGTATATTGATAGTCAATTTAAGTCGGTCTGTTAGAAGTCAGTTTGTCAGTTTCGTTTTCGTCGTGGATAAGTCGTTTGTAAGGCATCTGTTAAGAGGCGCTTGTTCTAATAAGTTAGAGTAATAGCTTTCCAGAGTCAGTCGTTGAAAATAGTTTGTACCGTAGGTTAAGCACTGAGCAGAGTCCCAGTCAATGTTGTGGTTTGTTAATTAATGATGCACAGGGATGTGATTGTTGGCATCACCGTTTCTCGTGGCTCGTTTGTGTTCAGTCAGTCTCCTGTTAAGGTTTCTGCTAGTCTCGCCAGATGTAGGAAGCGTGGCAGTCAGAGCATTTTATCTTGTCTTTTTAAGTTGGTCAGTAATTGTCCAAGTGCCGAATCTAAGGGAGGGGCCCCGCCCCACCTTATTTTGGGTAAAAAGGAACAAATGATAGAAGGGAGAAAAGCCAGCAGGACAATTAGTTACACACCGCCTTCCCCCCCTTCCACCCCCCTTTAGCTCAAGGTCTGGATGCGCCACTGTGTCGAACGTAGTTCTACGTTTGTGGGCTACACGGATATTGTAGGGCTGTAAGATCCGTGAGATGGTCTCAGAAGTGTCATTAATGTAAGGTAACTGTAGTAACAGTTGTCGGGTTCCTGTTCGTTGCGTCAGCTTCAGTAGGTCGGCTAATAGCTGTCTGGTGTGTAACAAACTAGATGCGCTCGTCTTGTCAAAGTCTTTGTGTAAAGTTGGGTTATAGGATGATTGGTCAAGTAATCTGTCAGTAAGCGTCGGTTTTCTGTACACTGTCGCTCGCAGTTCGTTGTGGTCGCGGCTTACCAAACAGTCCAAAAAAGACAGGAATCGTGGCGTCACTTTCAGATGTGCTAATCACGAGAGTGACATAAAATACACCACTTGATTCTTGGTGTGGTAGCCTGCGAACGCAGGCGTATTTCCGGCTGATCACTTGTGTTCGCAAGCTACGGATGTGGTGAATTACAAGTGTCTAAGTTTTCAGTAAACACTCTTGTGCACATAGTTATAATAGTTACTGAACTCCATATGCACGGCATAAATATCAAAAAATGACACCACTTTCCGTTTTATTAATGACGTTCATTCCTCCAACAGATCCAGCAGCCATCACTCACATCTCTGGAAACCAAACTGTGAACGAAGCAGGTGTAGTGGCACTCAACTGTTCAGCAAAAGGTACGCCAACACCAAATATTACCTGGACAAGAGTTTCTGACAACAGTCCTGTGTCCTTTCCTTTGACCATCACTGGTAAACAGGATGAAGGAGGCTACAAATGTACCGCTGACAATGGCATTGGTAATCCAGCAAGCCAAGTTGTGTACATTATTTTAGGAAGTGAGTAGACAAAATATCAGTCACATAATTTTCTTTTTCTCTACGGAATAATATCTCATGGAGTGCGGAATTGTTATAAAGGAAGTTCGATGAAGAGTGCACAGTTGCTAAAAATAAGGACTACCCTTAGTTGTTATCCGTCTTTCTCCTCAACATTTCACTCTTTCGTTGATGAAACATTGTCTGCATGTTACATGTAGATGTGCATTAAATGAATACTTTCTGCGCACGTTATCCACGTTACAACGTCAAGCCACATTATACATCAAGCGCGCGCAGTAGGAAATATAAGCAAGAATAATGCGTGGTACCAGTTGCGTTGACTTTACCTACAGATTATCGTCATTGTTATACATTGTACTTAGCATCTGTGTTCTCATTGGCTAAAAGCCTACAGTTAATTCTGGGAAACAGCGCAACCTACAGATTATTCACTAATCTGTACCTACAGATTAGTGAATAATCTGTAGGTTGCGCGCGCAATGCATGATTTCCCAGAGCAATGTCAAGTTCACGGACAGCAATGCTAAGTTCACGGACAGCGAAGTAAGAATGGCTTCTCGATTCGCTTCATCAATAATGCGTTTGTCGTTATTTTCTTCAAAACAATTATTAGATTCGGTTTTTGTGATATCCGGAATAATCAAGGTCTCGGTTGGTGTTATCAGCCTCAGCCTTCGTCTTCGGCTGATAACACTTACCTCGACCTTGATCATTCCGGGATATCACAAAAACCTCATTCAATAATTGTTTATAAATGGTCGGTGATCTATTTATTTTTTTCCATTCAGCCTTTTCTGCTATCGTGCGACCGAATTTTCCTTTAAATGTGGACGAGCAAGACAAAAAAACCTACATTTTTTAGTTGTGGATACGCGAAGCGTAGGAACGACTAATTGTTAGGGATAGATTATGCAAATGTATCACTCACTCAGATGTAAACCTTTGACCGAGAACATGGAGAGTCTGGGTACGAGTTTCTTGAAGACCTTTAAAGTTGAGAGCGGCCATTTTGGTTCTTGTGGTTCGCTTTTGTAAAAGTATTTAAAGCTGTGAGAGGTATAAATTTTATGGCTGTGGTGAAGTATCGGTCACAACAGCGCAGCCGGTGAGGTCAAAGAATTGTTACAAGTCGAAGTCAAGAAGTGGCATCGTGTTTACTCATCGCGCAGAATGCTATTGTCTTTCGCGACATGTACTTGGAGTTCTAAGGGCGGCAAAATAATTTGCATGTCTAGAACTAGGTGGCTGTGATTGGTTATCAGCTTCAGCATTGGGAATACTTGAGTCTCTTGAGTCTCTTAGCTGCTGTCAATCAAACGGTCGAATGCGTAAAGTAAATTCCAAGATGCGATAGAGTTAACAATAGGGGAAGACATGTGAATAACGGCAGGGTTGATCGGGGATTTTGCGAGCTCCAAATGGAGCTCCCGATCAACGCGCTGCATTTCTTGTGTGAAAACCATTTCAGTTACGGAACGGTACGCACACGGATGGAGTTTTGATGATAAGTGAATCGCGCGCTTAAACAGATGTTTAATAGCCCTTTGAGTTTAAATTTGTCGCGTGCATAAACAGATATTAAAAGCCCTTTGAATTTAAATTTGTCGCCCTGTTTTTCGTGCATGACTGCACGCTATTGTCAGCGGGGGCGGAGTTAAAAACTCTGTTAAATACTCAGTGGAGTTCGAAAGCAACCATTTTTGAAGGTATTCGGCATAACTTTTAGAAATCATCATTTTGATAAAACTTGAGGTCAAGGTACAAACATGAAATTTTGCTGACATTCTGCCTTCAGATCGGGAACTTACAAAGCCCGAGTGTACCGAAGTCGCTAATATCTTTGTTAGAGAAAAATACCAATCGGAATATTAATGAAGTCAATATTTCATGCAAATAACAAGTAAAACTAGCGCATTTTCAACGTCAGTCTGATAATCCTTATCCAGGATCAACGGCTTAGAAAAATGTTTAGAATAAAAGCTTGATATATCTTCTTTATTCTGCATAATTACTAGTGAAATGAACACAAACAATTGCCAAGATAGGAATACAATATTGTGATTTCTGTTTCCAAGAAAGGAAACTACGGCTATTTTTGTTGTGTACATGACAGTCTGGAAAACCCATTTTACTTCAAGTTGTATTGCATCTTGCTGAGAAGATTCCAGTGATTGACTCACGATGCACTTTTATCAGGTTAGACTTATGACATAAAGGCAGGGATTGTAAACTTTCATTGCTAATTTATTCACAAAAGTAGAAGTAATGGGTCTACTGTAGACAAGTGAAAGGGGTTTCAAGTCTGAAGCTAGTACATGAAAGGGTAACCTTTTTTGTGGACAAAGACAATGCAAAATGGAAAGTATATTGACCTTGGGGCAGAGCTTGTGTACACCTTGGTTAGGCCCCTTCTCCCTCCTTCTGGGCAAAGTTACATGGATAATACTTACATAACTCTAAATAGAAACATTTCCTTCACTTTGGTTTCATACTCAAAAACACTGAAGATGTAGCAGGGATTTTATTGTAGAGTATCGTTTTCAGCGAAACTTTTTCATGTAGATCTTCCTGGGGGGATGCTGAAATCTGTTTAAAATGATTTTTACAGTGGAATATTTGCAAAAATACTTTTCTCTCTATTCTCATTGACCAGCTAGCTAAAATCATGTTTATTTAAGATCATGTTTGTGCGATATCTTTTATTCAGTTATTCAACTTTGCTTAACTAATTAAAATACTTATTATTATTATTATTATTAGGCAGAGAGACCACTACAGCCTAGACAATAATTATTACAACAGTGGATCCCTCATAAAGTAAATTAAAAATTGTGAAAAAAATATTCTTGGCATTCTTAAGCTGATTGACTTAAAATAAATTATGAATGTCAAAACCGTGTGACATACTTTCTGTATTATTGCAATACCGCGTTTTCATAATGCAACACTTGAATGTTAACTTAAAGAAGCACCAGAACTAAATTACCTTGGCCTAAAATGCACCGCTGGTTCACTAATATTATACACATAACCAACAACTCCGACTGGGTGTCAATTTGGGACTGCTGGTTTTGGTGAACTATCATTTAATGGCTTCTTTATACAACAGACTGTAGAAATCAATTGACACTACACGTGCTTGTAAGTGTAAGTTAATATAATTATTAATAATTATTTTCCAATCCCAATCAAAATTAATTAATATATTCCATTTCAATTTAAAATTTGTAAACAGTCTGTATAAACTGCCAGTAATTTGATGTTTGTTTAGTTGTCCAGTAACACTGCAGATGTACTACTGGAATGAGCTTTCAAAAAGGCTTTTAAAAAGTCATTTCAAAAATTGTCACCAACAAACTAATCATAGATCAAGTAAATCTATGCAGGCAATGTATCCACGACTTTTCCATAGTGTCCTTTGATTTTTTAAGGCCTATGCTATGTCACGGAACGACAACTGATGCAAAAGTTCACATAATAGACTTAGCCCGCATTTTAACGAGAGTGTTGCGAGTTCGTTGTTTAAAGTGGCAGGTAGTATGCAGTCTAAACAGAACGCAGGGTTGTCGGAACAACAACAAGGTTATTTACTCCAGATGAACGCCGTTATTCCACACAAGACTTCACAACAAGCACATGCTAGACTTGTAAATTAAACTTCGACCTCCGTCACACTTGTATAAACACAGCCTCCGCCAGATGTACACGCGACCTTTGTCACACTTGAATAAACACTCCTCCGCTAAACTTTACACACGACCTTTGTCGCACTTCAATAAACACAACCTCTGCTCACAGTTCGAGCGCAAACACTACTGCCTCACAAGATTATTCTCTCTGAACACTCCTGGGAAAAACCCCTTGAAAAAACCACACCTATTCGCTTATATACTTTACAGCATAAGGTTATAGAACTTTCCGGCTCTACTAAAGAAATTAACATTACGACATTAAACTATTTACACCAGCAGACGTAAACGACTAAAATAAATTGCTTGGTCACAGTGACACAAAACTAATTAAATATGCACGAAACTTCTAGACCAAATTAGCATACACACGAACCTTCCATGTGACGCAATAATTTTTCGTAACAGAGAGGTGTTTACCTTGGCTTTGTATTAACTTCGCGTAAGTGAAATTTTTTGTAGTAAACCTATATAAACTTGCGTCGGCAAAGTCAAAGGTCACCCCAGCGTTGTCGACAGGTAAACGCCTGATCAGGCATGGTTTAGCTCAGTGACCGACGGTAACCGAGGACAAGCAGACTTTGTCGCGACATTTTGTAGGCACGGTTTCACGCATTCAGCGCGTATAGAATTCCGTGATTTCCGATGAAAACACCATCTCAATCGGACGAAATGGCGTAGAGATACAGGTAATTGAGAAATTCAAATTTCCCGCCACATTACCATATATGGTCAAAATTAAGGGTTTTAAACTCGAAAACAATAAATGCATTGGCAGCGGAGAAAACACAAAACTGCATAAAATCAAAATTGTGCTTTTTTGATTTAGCATCTGTGGTGCTATGATGCGTATTTCGTCACGAATTACGTCATTATTACGTCATAATGACGTATTTCCAGACAAAATACGCGACTTTATACATTTCAAGCGACTCCTCTGTCAGTGTTTAGAGATAAGCGATATTGAAACAATGAAATTTATTAACTGTCCCAAGGCATGGTTTCAAATCAAGAAGACTTAAAAACATTTATATAAAATAACGTCATCTTGCCAAAGCAATCTGACAACTTCTATAGAAAAGGCAACGAAATTTTTTACTACAAAGAGTTGCTTTCCGCAGTTTGGCAATTCACTTTATGGTAAATCCTCCAGGCATACACTTCCTGCAAAGGTGATGAAACTGAATTACACTTACTCGACCCTTACTGGCTTTTAGTTTGATAAACGAATCAATTTTTCGGTTGTTTTGCCTCCTTTCTGTAGTCCTCACTCGATCGGCCTCACGATATTATTAGTAATTATTTTGTCTCTTTTCTCTAGCCCTGGGTAGATCTACTTCACGACATTGATCGGTGCTGTTTTCTAGCCCTGCCTTTCCCCCTTTCGCGATTTTCTTAACTACTTCTTTGCCTGTTAATTCTTGCTCTCGGCCGTTCTCTTTCACGTTATGCTTCAGTTAAAGCCTGTTTTGAAAATGAAACTAACTCCCCTATCGTTTCTCAACAAAACAGGAGTAGTGATTTTTTTCTTAGGTCTTGGTAAGAAAAGATGGAATATTGAATGTGTTGGGAAGAAAAGATGGAACTCATCTATTCAAGTTACTTTGAGACTCCTTTTCCCTTCCCCAAAGCCTATACCAACAGACGCTCGCTCGTACGGTGACGTCATCCCCACTTTTTTTTAAACTTTATGGTTTTATTAATATTCTTTACCCTCGGGGGCTGTAGCACTTCACTCGCTGCAACCCCGTCACCAAGCCCTTTAGTTTATTCGTCACTTGAGAAAAGAGAAAAAGTCTAGGACATGTCGCATTTCGCAGCGACTTGTGGGACCCTCACAGGGGACAAAACAAAAGACGAAAAGTCATCCTGCCCCCAGTTATGGCCCCACAAGGCACAGCGAGACGAGACTCGCTCCACATTTCTTCTCGTTCCTAACGTGACGAATTTAAGACATTCAATGCATTAACGTAAGTGACATGCAGATGTTTTTTTGCTCAAAAGATCTTTTATTTAATGGAATGTTATCTTTTATGTTATCTACTTGCAGATGCACCAAGCAGCACAAACCTGATAAGTGTTCCCAATAACACCACTTTGCTACGTAAGAGTAACATCTCATTAGACTGCAGTACAGATGCCAACCCTGAAGCTCACATTTATTTCTTCTACTTAAATGAAAATCCTATTGGTAACAGCGGTTCAGGTGTGTTTAACACCACTGTGACGGCAGATGGAGTGTACACTTGTGTTCCTGTCAACACAGTTGGCACAGGAGACAATGCTACTCTCAGCATCACTGTTGTCGGTGAGTTACATAGAACTTGTTTGTAGTTTTCATTGCTTAAGCGATTATACTTGAAACATCGTTCTAACCATGCCACCTGATAGAATAAACACTACTTTAGCATTAACTGAGTATTTGTTTTCCGTATGGTCCTAATTTAGGGTAAATGCTGCTGTAGATGGTGGGAACCGTCTTTCACAAAAATTTACATTCCATCCTGGGTCCATTTGCAAAAGATTCCAATAGTATTTTTGTTTGTTTACTTTTTTGAACTGAATTCTAATTATAGACCCTCCATCAATAACTATCCACAAAATCACAGACACGGTGGTGGAAGGTGACAACATCAAATTGACTTGTAATGCATCCGGTAAGCCCCGACCTGTCATAACATGGACAAAGCCTGGTAGTTCTGTGGTGCTCTCTAATACATCTTCACTCACCATTGTGAATGTAAGCAGACCTGGGGCGCCTGATAACATGATCCAGTATCAGTGTACAGCCAGTAATGGAGTGGAAACATCTGCTACAGACAAAGCCACTGTTACTGTGCATTGTGAGTTTTTGAATGAGTATGCTAATTTACACAACATTCTATTTCACTTCTTAAACCTGTTCTGTAAAAGAAAGGAATTTATGTATATAAAGTGAATTTTGTAAGAATACAATGAATTTTAATTTTGAGGTGTATAAAGGAAGCTCCAAGTGATGTTCTATACCAATTGTAATTGGACAAAGATAATTATTATAAAAACAAGGCACCTATTCGATGAGTAATCTAATGAATCTTAAGAAATGGACAATGTCTAGCGTGCGTCCATCCAATTCGGGATGCACGCGGATAGTTGGGAGAACACGAAGGTAGCGTAAGAGATGCTCGAGGCGCAGCGGAGAGCATCTCTTGCTACCTAAGTGCTCTCCCAACTATCCAAGTGCATCCCAAATTGGATGGACGCACACTAGACATTGTCCATTGCTTTTATAACATAGCACATCGCCCACAATGCTATTCTCTTCCGCGACATGTACTTGCAGTGCCCAGCACGGAATAAATGTTAATGAATCTCGTCAATGAATCAGCGGCTGTTAATCAAAGGGTCTGATGCGTGAAGTAAATCCGAAGGTGTAATAAAGTTAAAAAAAGCGCCCTAATTTAAACGCGGCCTACGCTCTTCACAAGACTTTTGTCAATAAAGTCGCTTGCAGCGGCATTCTCTCTCCTTTTTCTTGTGGACATGTCACACCCGCAATGGTTTGAGCGCCGAAGCCAAAAGTTTTCCCACAAAAAAGTTCTTTTTCTAAAGCGTTGCCAAATGGAAAGTGCGGTGCGCAAAAGACGTATATGTTATTGGCCGGCTGGGAGGTCCGTATAGGGAAAAACTGTGACCGAGGTCTTGACGCAGGCCGAGGGCAGCATTTTCAACCCTGAGGTCACAGTTTTTCCCTATACGGACCGACCTTAAGCCCGCCAATAACATTTTAATCTTTTTTTTTTCTTGCCGTAAACTGCCTTACAAGTGGGCATGTCTACGCAACTTTGCCATTCAAGAATCGGCTTACGCGCCGTCACCAAACTATTCGCAAAAAATCTAACAAGCGAACAAGCGAATAAATCAGATACTAAACGAAGAAAGATGTATTAAAGAACAGACTTATTTCGAACAACTTAATGCTAGTGCATTTAGTTCCCCAGTTAAGGTCTCCAAAATTGGTTTCGGGGTGTGAAATTTCGTGCAAAGTTTGAAGTTGTGCTACAAAAACAGTTTTAGTCGATCATTGACGATTTATTCAGTATTAACAATGTGGACTTTGGAAATTACATCAGCGCAATTTAACCGTCGGAATTGCAACTTAAGGACACTTCCATATCATCTACTGAAGTGTGCTATCTCGACACGAAGATCAGGACGGGCGACATAAACACACCTTTCCGTGTCAACATCTACGATAAGAGGGATGACTTTACATTCCGGATAGTCAACTTTCCTCATATCGACAGCAAAATTCCCGCCAATCCAGCTTACGGTGTTTACATATCTCAACTGGTGAGATATGCTAGAATTTGCACGTCCAAAGTTGACTTCATAATAGACTCCGTGGACTTTCATTACGTCTCAGACAACAAGGCTTCAGAAATCATTCAATGAATTCTTCAGTCGCCATGGTCTTATGGTTATAGTCTTATAGTCTGCGGATCCACTCGGCTATCGCCTCGTGGATCCACACTACTTTGACAATGTTCTGACGAAATTCATGATCAATAACAGGACAGACGCATAAAAAACTGACGCCAATTTGTTAACTTTTTCATAAAAAATTAGCCAATCAGAGCGCGCTAGCATATAGCTATGTTACAATGTCATCTTTACACTGAGTGGAAGAAAGTTGAACTAACCATAGAAGAGGATTTCAAAGTTAATGTTTCTTCTTCTACAGTTTGGAGTCCTCAGCCAGTGTTCTTTTATAGGGATCACATTTTATAGAAGTACCTGTACCGTTTGTAGAGTATGGTCTTGAGTGGGACAGCTTGTGTATTGTACTCTTTGAATGCATGTTAATGGTGTATATCATATGTGCTTAAATTGGATTTGCAACTTTTTAAGATGCTCCATGTACATTTAAAAGAAAAGTTACCAATAGATCATCTGTGGATGTTTGTAGTTGTTAGTACCCCATGCCATTAAGGCGGGGGTACACCTGAAAGGCGTATTTTGGCTGGGTATTATGTTTTTAATCAAATATCTCGTTTACGTTTCAAGCAATCAAGAATCTCTATGGCCTTACAATTGCTTACTCAAAAAACAAAGCCAAAGGACAACGCAAACGGGAATTGGATGTACAAACACGCCTTGAGGATCTAGAAAAAAGGATCTCTGACAGCACTAACTCCGATTTTATCAACAAAGCATTAAACGAGAAAGAAATTCTAAAACAACAACTTCTTTTGTTTTATGAGAAAAAAGCGAACGGCTTAATACTACGCTCCAAAACCAGGTGGACGGAAAAGGGTAAGAAACCTACGAAATATTTCTTTAAGGTGGCCGAACACAGTTTTCGCGCGTGCTTTTGCTGATGCAATATTTAGCACGTGCACAAGGATTTCAAAGGACAAACATGCCGTCAGTAGATCGATCATTTCATTTACTCAACACCCGCACTATCTGTGTTATTTTTCTCTATAATTGAACGCAGTGTATTGATGGCTCTAGTCTTTTATTACAATAATATGTTAGAAAAGGTAACGATGCAAAGAACTCAGTAATTTGCAGCTTTTGTTTGTTACCGAAAGAACCCAATTAAATGCAACGCATGCGCAGTTGCTCGAAAAATTGAGACGGATTGCTTTAGCAGAAACATGCCGATTTCTAACGATCCAGTTGTTAGAATTTCAAGAAATTTGGCAGAAAAATAGATCAGAGACCACGTAAATGATCTATCAAAAAAAACTGAATTTTGACATAGGGAATTTTTAATAATACAGAAAACGATTAACGGCGAATAACAAAAATCGCCTATGTCAAAATTTTATGAGAACCGTGTTGTCAGAAGGGATTTGATGTCAATTCTCAGTGTGCAAAATATGAAAACAATCTAACGACTGGATTTTTTTTAAATAAACAAAACCATTATTTAAGCCTTGTTTTTAACCAGCCCCGTTGCCATGGCAACAGCACCCACCCTAGTCAAAATGCGAGAATAAATACTTCTGTGGTTGACCTTGACTCTTGCAAAAAATGGACGCCAAAGCATAAATAGTTTAAAAGTTATGGTGAATTAGGCATAGGCACTTGAAAACTGTATTCGGCCACCTTAATCTAGAAAAGAGAAACTACAGCAGAAAAAAATAGCAGAACTAGAACTCTCGAACGGAAAACATCTGCACAAAGACGATGAAATAATGAAAGAAATCGAAAGCTTCTATAGAGATCTCTACACTTCAAATGGTGAAACTGAAGATGACCGGTTTGAAAATTTCGTTCAAAACTTGGAAATACCTAAGCTGCAAGATGCAGAAAAAGAGGAGTTAGAAGGGGAAATTACTCTGGAGGAATGTAAAGAAGTTTTAAAAACCTTTTCCAATGGAAAATCACCAGGTGAAGACGGTTTTACCTGGGAGTTCTATAATTGTTTCTTCGACCTACTGAGTGAGGATCTAATCAATTGCTATAATGCGGCTTATAGAGAAGGAGAAATGTCAATATCCCAGCGCAGAGGCACTATCATTCTCATACCGAAAGAGGACTCAAATTTACTACACCTAACAAATTGGCGGCCGATTACTTTACTAAATCTGGACTACAAAATCGCGTCCAAAGCAATAGCTAAAAGATTCGAAAGGGTACTAAAACTTCTTATCAATCCGGATCAAACTGGATTTATAAAGGACAGATATATCGGCCAAAATATCAGGCTAATTAACGACATCTTAGAGCAAACCGTAGCCCAAAATATCCCTGGGATTCTCCTCCAACTGGATTTTAAGAAGGCATTTGATACCATTGAATGGAAATTTATTCAAAAGACGCTTGCCCTCTTTAATTTTGGCGATAGTATTCAACGATGGATATCAACTTTGTACGCCAACCCGGAGAGCTCTGTTATGAATAATGGCTTTTGTACCAACCCTTTCAAATTGTCGAGAGGCGTGAGACAAGGATGCCCCTTGTCTCCTTATCTATTTATTCTGTCTGTGGAAATCTTGGCATGCAAGATAAGGCAAAACAGAGAAATACAAGGTATTCAGATTTTTAAAAAGGAATTCAAAATAAGCCAGTTCGCTGACGACACCTCACTTATATGTAGCAGTTGCGAATCGGTTAAAAACGCTATCCAAGTGCTAAATAACTTTGGTGTTGTCTCCGGTCTGAGATTAAACCCATCCAAAACTAAAGCCTTGTGGCTAGGCCCCTGGAGGCACAAGGTTGATGAGCCTTTTCAATTCTACTGGCCAAAGGAGCCAATTAGAGCGCTGGGAATTTATATCTTACATCAAAAACAAAACGAATTGAAAAATTTCAAAGCAAAAGTGGATAAGCTAAGCACTATTCTTGACATCTGGCAATCTCGCAACCTTACCTTGTTGGGAAGAGTTCTTATAACAAAATGTCTTGGAATTTCACAGCTGGTGTACTCAATATCGATCCTTGATACTCCTTCTGAATATATCAAAGCCACTAACTCGCTTCTTTTTAAGTTTATTTGGAAAAAAAAGCAAGACAAAATTAAACGAAAAATAATGTCTCTTGATTATAGTCACGGAGGTTTGCGCGCGCCAAATATTGAGTTAATGTCCAAGTCACTAAGACTTGCCTGGATCTCTAGACTATTAAAAAATGAGCAACCTTGGGAGCAAGCCTGAAAGACGATTCCAAATTACTTTCTGAATAAATATGGTGGCCTGAACTTTTTGTTAAAATGCAATTACAATGAAAAATTTCTGAGGCAAACCAACTTGCCGCATTTCTACAAGTCAATGCTACAACATTTTCTGGAGCTTAAGGTAGCCTACAATTGTGCTATTGGCCAAGATTTGGTATTATTTAATAACAAAGAAATCTTAATTGAAAACCAGACCATATTTTATAAAGA
Organism: Platygyra sinensis; assembly: GCA_019787425.1. NCBI lineage: Eukaryota > Metazoa > Cnidaria > Anthozoa > Scleractinia > Merulinidae > Platygyra > Platygyra sinensis. Next base: position 1,917 of record JAHPZR010012315.1, on the reverse strand, counting down.
ATGGTTACAGAAAGGAATCTTCCTTGTTCAGGATCTTTTACACGAAAATGGCCAACTTCTTACTTTCGAGGAGTTCATCCAAAGGTATGATGTTGAATGCAATTTTCTAAATTATATGCAAGTTGTTTCCGCAATTCCTAAGCACCTTCTCGATAAATCACCTTCTTGATAAATCAGCGGTGAGCTGATCAAGATGGACGCGATTTTGTAAGCTCCGCCTGATTATCTAGTTTTCTTTAATTTCGGATATCATTTTTAACAATGCCTGGCAAAGAAGCAACTCTTAAACAGGAGAATGCAAACCTACGAGCAAATGTGGAATCATTGACTAAAGAAATTGCCGCACTTAAAGCAATCATCGAGCAACAAGAAGCTCGATCAGCATCGCGACAGGAAGAACCGCCCGAAGGTTACGCTACTCAGGCTACTGCTAACGCGACAACGGAAGAGGAAAATACGCTGTCTTATCTAAGCAAGGAATATCACGATCTTAACGACTTCAGAAGTGCAGTTAAAAAGGAACTACAGCGTCTCGGCAAATGCGTATCTGAGCTTGCTGTCAAGGTTGACAACGCGGCGAAGGCGATAGACGAGTTCCAGGCTTATAGCTATCGCTACAACATAAAGATAGTTGGCGTGCCAGAAAAGGGAACAAACGAATCTGCAGATGAAACTAGCGGAATATGTGTAGCTTTGTTCAGAGAAATGGGTGCAGATGTCTCGATAAACGATATTGATACAGCGCATCGAGTTCCTGGCAGAAATAATTCAAGCCATGATCCCAGACCAAAGGCTATAATATGTAAATTTGTCCGTCGTCTCGCAAGAGACAAAGTTATGGCCAAACGAGCCGATGCCAATAAAGCCAATCCTACTGCCCTTGGCTTCAGAGATAACGTATCTCTCACCGCCGTTAGAGTGTTTGAACATCTCACACCGCGACTTCAAGAAGTTCTCTACGAAGCAAACAAATTCAAGACCCAGTACCACTACAAGTATTGCTGGGCCAAGAATGGTGCTATTTATCTTCGCAAGAGTGATGACTCAAGAGCCATCCGGATTAAGGATGTCAGTGACCTCACCGGAATTCAAAGATGAAGATAAGTTAAACACCTTTCATTCTTAATTTCGATTTGAAAATTGTGATCACCATGGCAATGACTTCGAAATTGTTATTTCGCGAACTACCTTACGTCAGTGTGAGTGACATTGTCTCATATCATGGCCAGTTTAATAACGACATAAGCAATAGTTTGCCTACCAAGAAGTATCTAGATAAACTTTCAAGTCTATATGATTTAGATTTGTTCTCTCTAAACATACAAAATGACATAAACCCCAATTCTGATTTGTTTTATGAAAACATTAAGAGCCACTATTATTCGCCACATAGCTTCAATCTCTTAAAAAATAAGCTACCTCGCAACGAAAGCAATTTCTCTCTGCTTCATAATAACGTAAGAAGCCTTAGACGAAACCTTGAAAACCTGCAGGTGCATTTGTTAGACGAACTGAATTATAGTTTTTCTGTAATTGGAGTTTCTGAAACTAAAATAAGTACAGTTGATTCTGTAAACTTTGACACGTCTATACCTGGCTATAAATTTGAATACGTTCCGACACCTTTAGCTTCTGGAGGTGTTGGCATGTATGTCAAAGACAGCTTGAATTACACGATTATTGACAAAACTTCCAACGAGGCATTCCAAGCTTTATGGATCGAATTTCATCTCTCTCGGCAGCCAAACATCATCTGTGGTGTGGTGTATAGACAACATAACTCTCCACAACAATTCTTGGACTATTTTGATGAAACACTGGAAAAGTTTAGCGCTTTAAATAAACCCATCTTTATCATGGGTGACTTCAATATAAACCTCCTTGCTGTTGAAACATGTAATTATGCACATAAATTTC
>JAHPZR010012314.1:5000-19425 GCA_019787425.1 Platygyra sinensis | reverse complement strand
AAAAGTGTAAAAGCACTAAAACCATCGGTTGATATAAAATTTGATGTGCTCAGTGCAATGCCGTTATCAAAATAATGTATACATGTTGCTGTGACGTCATTATGAGGTCATCTGTAATGGTAAAGTATTGTATTAAGGTCAGACATAGAGAGATTTTTGCCAAAGAACGATGCAATTTCTGTTTTTTCGTCAAAACATGACAACTGAAAAGTGAAACACTTGTAGCCATCATGTCATAGTGAGAATTGCGTTGAATGAAAGTGAGGTAGACACCCTTTGAACACTTTAAAAGAAAAAAGTGGCGATAAACACCACTCTGAGGGCTAAATATGGATCCATTTATTAACGAGATACACCAGGTTTCGTCTTTGTATCGGAATTTCGGTGAGAAAAAAACACTTCCCACTTTTTCTTTAGTCAGGAATCACTCTGAACCACGCATTTGGTCGCTTTTGTAAAAATAAAGTTGCTATAGCTTAGATATATAAAGGAAATCGCTACAATTTGCATAAATAGCCTCCAGACAATGGGCGACAAAAGTAGTTGAGACACTTTTAGGAAAAGACGATTTTCGATTCTTAAACATTTGTTCCATTTTATTTGCATCTAGCGTTAAATCTCCGATACCCCCGGTCCCCCCAATTCAATGTTGTGTAGGCGTTGTGGTCTGAGCAATCGAAGAAATAGAAAAATCAACATTGTTGTGGGGGAAAGGGGGGGAATGTTTCCAAGACGCAGAAAAATCGAGTTTTAGTGCCAAGTGTATCAACACTTTTGTCGCTCATTGTAGACTCGGCTAGGTGAAGATGCTTTTCCCCTTGAATTAAACAACGACAACAACGAAGAAATACTTGGAGTGAAGACGATGTTCCCATGCCATGCGATTGAATTGTAGATTTTTCGAAGCACTGAAGACACATTTTGTCATTGTTTCTTGAACATTTTTAACTAGGCCGTTTTCAGCGAGCCTCGGAAAATTTGTTGCTCATTGTAGTTCAGCCAGGCGGAGCAATGTTTCCGAGCTTGGTTCCTTAACAGTACGTAAATCGAAAAAATGTTTGAGGGCTAGAAGACCTTCGCCATTAGGGATGACGGTGTAAAGAGATGCAATATCCATAGTGAAAATAAGTTTGCCTTCGCCCAGGAAATTGAAATCACGAAAAATTTGGAGTGCGTGTTGACTGTCTTTAACATATGACGGTAAAGATCTGATGATAGGTGCCATAATTTTGTCTAAATAGCTAGAAATGAGTTCGGTAGGGCAACTACACGCGGAGACAATAGACAATTACTTCAAAATGATCCCGATACTGGTAGAATCTTTTCGCAACCGCCATTAATTTCATTTAAACGCGACAAAAACATAGGTAACTTTTTAGTCAGAAGTTCTTTCCAAACGAGTGAACAACCCGGTACTTTTAAATGTGCACGCGCACGATGCAAAACATGTCCTTTCATTTGTAACGTTGAGAAATTGTCGGGGCCCAAGCGATCTATTAAAATCACTGATCATTTTACCTGTACCTCAGCCAATGTCATCTACTGTATAACTTGCACTCTCTGCAAAAAGTTATATATCGGCGAAACAGGTAGACGACTAGGCGACCGATTCCGAGAACATCTTCGCGACGTTGAGAAAGACGACAAAAACGCATCTAAACCGGTCGCTAGACACTTTAATCTGCCGAATCATTCGAAGCAACATATGGCGGTCTGTGGCCTCTCCCTACATCAAGGAGGCACAGAAAGCCGCAAAACTCTAGAACAAAAATTTATTTTTCAAATCGGCACTGTTAATCCTCACGGTATCAACGAACGCTTTTCATTCAACTAATTTATTCTGTTGTTTTTTCACGTTGCCAGGCACCAACCAATAGCGTAGCTCCATATTTCTCTATATAAACCACACAACCCACAATTCCTCGATTCGCTCCGACGAAGGGCTAGCGCTCGAAACGTCAGCTTTCGAATCTCTTTACGGTGGCTAATTCACATTAACAACTCAGTTGATAAAACCAAATTACTCTTTTGCATATCTGTTTTAACGTAGCCAAGATTCATTAAACATTTCTTCGCCTAGCAGTTATAACAAAAGATTCACACTTCTCCCGGCCTACAATTTTACCCACGCCAGAAGAATCATAACTATTAGAACTTACCATTTGACTTATAAAGAAACATCATTTTAATACATAGTACATTTTGTGTGTATTCGCAGGTAAAAAGAGACAATGCGTCAAAAGAAAAAAGGTGTTTTCCAGTTCTTCTTCCTCTGAGGAAGATAAAAGTACAACGAAACTATTAGGTACACTTAATAGTTTAAAAAAAATCCTGTGTTAAGCCATATGTTGAACATTTTAACTAACAAGTGTATTACGAGAAAGCATTAACTCAAGCTTGTTCCTTGTGGTCAGATCTATCAAGGTTATGCTGCAATAAAAGTCTCTTTACAAGTATCAGTCATGACTGTTTATAATTTAAGCAGTAACAAACATCAGTTTTTATGGATTTATTTTCGTGTAGAGAATCAGAATAGCACTTCCTCTTCTCCTGATGAAGATAAGAGTACAGTCAAGCAACCAGGTACGTGCAAGTTAAATAGGCTTGTGTTATGAGTTGAAACACTTGACCTTCACTTTGTTAAAATTTTCCAGAGAGTATTTGTACAGCGTCCTCTAAAGAGACACTTCTATTTTCATGATCATTGTCTTGATCGTTGTCATTATCATTATCATTATCGTTATTACTATCATTATCATTATCATTGTCATTACTTATGTTATTTCAGACTATTATTACTGACTCGCCTTTTTGTAGTGCTGATTAATAGCATGTTTGGATTATATCATTTTTCTGTGCAAGATATTTGCATGGTGTGATATTACCTCTCCATGCTTTTTAAGTTGGTTCTCAGTAGTGAAAAATTATTGAGAGGGCCGCTCTTCAACATGATATTTCACAAAAAGGTGGAGTCATAAGCGCTTACACCCTGCATATTATACCTCTCTCCTTTCTCTATACTGTGTAGATATTTAGGTAAGTTTTTTTTAAAGGTGAGCGGTTTCGTCGAAAAGAGGTTCCGCTGGACGTTGAAGAGGATAGTTGCGTAGAATCACCTGAAAAAGACGTTTCTTCGTGCGATGAGGAAAACTCGACAAGAGGTAACAGCACTACGATCATGACAGCAACGCCGTTTGCAGGGGGTAAGGAAGTAGTCCCTGAAATTTTAATTTACATAAGATTCTGTGGTAACTTCGCTACTCATCGGAATTGCCACCCGTTCTTTATGGACACCTTTATCTGTTCAGGCTGTTGCTACATTTGGAATTGCTTCCAAAGTTGTGACTTTCATATTATGGTACATAAGAAAAATGAAAAAGGCCATTCATCTATGCCATTTAGCAAATTGACGTCATGAGTTTTTTATGCGTCTAAGCTCTTATTGATGATAGATTGCGTCATAACATTGTCAAAGTGGGTATGGAACCAGGAGCTGCAGGTGAGTGGTTCCGCGCTAAACTGGGACAATGTTGTGACGTAATTTATCTTCAATAAGAGGACAGTCGCATAAAAAATCGACGTCAATTTGTTTTTTACAATAACAAGATCCCAAAGTGGTCAAATGCTGGGATTAAATGAGGGGAAAAGACGTCGTAAAATTGCCGTAGACAAAGCTAAGTGAATTTAATTCAAAGTGACACGAACATTGTCAATAGCGTGTTCTCGCTTTTTGATTGGCTTCTAAAGAAAGTCAATGAAATCCCATTGGTTAACGTTGTACTGTTGACAGCTTGCATAAAATAAAATTTTATCTGTCTGTTCTCTTACTGATGAATTCTAGTTACTTCAAATGAGGTTAGCACAGTGAAAAAAATAATGTTGTAAAATGATCATAAGATTATTAAGCTTTTTCTTTATTGTTAGACTACTTATGCTGACAATTGGATTACATATAATTGGTGCTCATAAGGTTGTGAGAACAATAGGTGTCTCCTTGTGTGGGAAATCTGTAATGATACCAAGTTGGAATATCGAAGAAACTAAATTATTATTCATTCAAAATATTTTCCCGTTTCTGATTGGTTAAAACCACACGAATAATTCACCATAACCAGCTGCTGTTCACCAAATTTGGAAAGAATCTTCGTCATATTGAATCAATGACGTCAAAAGTGCAGCCCGCTGCAGATTATTGAACCGTTGCGGACTGCTTTGTTTCCTATCGTATGTCAAGAAATGTTCATCTCTGCTCATTAATTTTCATTCTATAATCAACCACGCGTTCATCAATGCGATACGCGTATTTGTTTTCCATCCACGAATGCACTTCATTCCACAGGTTCGGACTACAGATAATTCTGCTTTTTCGTTGAATGCACGAGTCAAGCTGAAACGTGGATTTCAAAAGTTTATCGTGTTGATTCAAATGCTTACTATTAATTGATGAATGGCATTTACGTTCTTAAGCTGCTAACTCATGTTCAGCGGTACTGTTTCAAGCCACCAGCAAAATCTCACAGAATAGCAGTAGACTGCAAAACAGCCATATTTTTGCGTTGGTCATGAATGCGAACGTTTGGCTTTCATCGTTCCGCTATTATACTGTACTCACCTTGACAATCAGGTTGTCATTTCTTTTGTTTGTTTTTGTGACATGTTGTAAAAGATAGACCAGATTAGAGTTTGTACAAAGTGATCTGGATTTGTAAAACTTGGATTCAAGAAAAGTGGATCTGTCAATCGGAGTCGTAGTCAGAAGCGCAGAGGCACACGGCGTTGTGATATAGTGAAAACAGAGTTTCGATTTTGCTCATGACTCTGTCACTATGATCTAGCAGGAATCGAAAGAACTGAACCAATCACAATGCATCGAAACGAGCCTTGTGAAGCTCAATTGTACCTCTGAATTCCACTTTACACCGAAATAACGACTCCTAGTTTTGATATTTACTGAGTCATGTAAGTGCTATTACGACCTCGCTAAATGAAACCAAGCCCAGAAAGGTGTTTTGGTAAGACATGGACATGTTCATAAACCGTGGATTTGTAAAAATTGGATTTGTAAACATTGATTTTTACAACCCGGACCATGTTTTCCAAATCTATTCTAGTTGCAATTTTACAACATGCTGCGTTGTACAGTGATCAGAATGTTTACGTTACTGTCTTTATCGCTCAGATTTGCCAGTAGATTTTAATCATTTCATAACGTAGATAAACAAGATGTATCAAGTGTTGTATCTAACTTTTGGAAGAGGTTTAACTTGTAGAATGGATTTCTGGAGAATTGCCTCTCCACATAGAGGGAAATGGTTAAGAACCCATTAAACATCGAAGAAGCAAACACTAAAACAAACAGACTAAGATTTATGTTGGAAGGTTCAGTTTTACGCTCACTGACTATGCACGAATTACATAATTGAGATGCTTCTAAGTTGGTTAGTTGTATGAGCACACATAACCACCTTTTGTATTTTGCCGGGTTTTGTGCAGGACCAACCCCCAAAATAACCAACAAGAACAAACAACCAAGAACTTCAGTTTGCCAGGTTTCATAACCATGCCCCTCTATTAGCTATGCTTTCCATAAGGATTCTTCAGTGTTTTGGTGTGCGATACTTTGTCTCGTTAATTTCACGCCTCGGGGAACAATGAGGGTCTCGGAGAAAAGCGGGGCCAGTCATTAAAGAGCCCTAGTCAGCCATACTTTGTTTTTGTTTATATGCGAGAGTTACTGATTCCGAGCATTTGCAAACGAAGGAAATCACTATGAAACTACTAAAGATTTAATTAAACATACTTTTTGGAACACAATTTACAGTAAAGCAATAATCTTTTGGATCTCCATGCTATATCAAGTACCTTCGATGGCATTGAAAATGGCGGAGGCTGACTAGGGTCCTTTAAGTGCTTTATTATCTGTGCGGAAAAACAATTTTTAAGCGGGAGCTTTCACTGGCGCAAATGTAACCATTCAGAATGGTAAAGATTTTACTAACGTTTAATTGAAGGGTTAGTTTCATTTTGTATTTTGGATCATTTTCATGACGTATTTTGTCGGAAATTTTCTTTGGAGGAAATTATAGTTGTGCTTTGTTAACGTATGTTTCTTTGTTTTTTGTTTTTATCCCCCTGTTGAATAATGTCTAATCTTCAAGGAAAAATAGTAATTATTGTTTTCCCTCAAGTTTTGATGTTTCCCCGACATTGTCTCTAGAAACGGCGAGACTTAGGAAAACCAAACTTATCATTTCTCTTTGGGCTAGACATGGAGTGGATACTTTTATTAACCAATTCCTTTGATGTCAAAAAAACCTCCACTGGACGGAAAGGCTTAGGAAAAGAGCAACCAAGCCAGCTGTTTGTGTCTACAATAAGCTGGAAAACGCCCTTAAACTCGTATCGAGTAAAATCCCGGCTCGGATGGGAAAAACCTCAAACAGTGAAAGTTGACAGGTTTGGTCCGTCATAATTACATCACCTTAGGTACTCGGCGAAAACTTTCTCTGAGGGCAGAACGTGCAGGTATTGATATTGTTTACTGTACAGATTAAAAAAGCTAGTTTCCCTTTTTATTACCACTGAGAAAATAGAGATGATAAATTGGACTTTGCTATAACGTGAAAAACGAGAGCTCTTGTGTTTTTCTCCTCTATTATAATGCAGTTTGGATCAGTTCGATGCATGTCAGATTAAGGGAAGTGAGAGCTAAATCCCCTAAGAGAAGTAAAAATCTGCGTAACTCTTATCAAATAGGTCTTCCTAATTGAGCAATTGATTGTCCAACAAGCACGACTTGAGTGTATTGACGTGCCCCTATACACACTGTCCAACAAGTTCCCACAAGTGAGGAGTTTTGCCATGTGTACCCATAAGTACCGTCTCAAGATTGAATCCTCACAAGTCGGGTGTGTAGCTATGTGTACCCATAAGTACTGCCCAGAACACAGTCCCCGCAAGTAGGCTGAATTCTCTGTGTAAAATGTCCCCACAACAATGTCCCCACAAAAAATATTGGCCTTTTTCTAATTTCGAACAGATGTTTTAAGAGGCCAAGAAGTCAGCTATTAAATGCCCCAGTATCATTTTGATAACTGCTGTGGAAAAGGGTGTCCTCACAACTAGGGTCTGGAAATATGGTCCTCACAAGAATGCTGGGGCGCGTATGTGTGTGTGAGCGTGTGTGTTTGTGTGCGAGCCTCCATAAATGAATTAAAAATAGTAATGTTGTAATCTTCCTTGAAGACGCAAGAGCGCATAGAGGTGCTGACGTGGGGAGCGACCACATCCTTCTTATAACTATAGCCAAACTCCAGTTGAACAGCACAAGCAAGAAGCAGGTGAGGACTGCAAGATATGAAGAGCAGTTTCAGCTCGAACTGAGGAATGGACTCAGCATCCTTCAGACGCCAGACCAGAACGACACGGATGCAGATGACCAACAGTACAGTGAGCAGCCCGACCCAACCAACAACATAGAGCAAAGGTGGCAGGAGATCAAGACCGCCTACAATGAAACGGTACTGAGTGTACTAGCTGGAGCGCAGAAAAAAACAAGTGCAAGAGCTAGATCAGCCCGAAAATTTGTAGAAAGATTGAGGAAAGGAGGAAACTGAAGAAGAAGGTAGATGGTGCAAGATCGGAAAGGCTGATGAACAAAGCCAGACATAAGTACAGAGAGAAATACCAGGAAGTGAAGAGGAGTCTTAGAAGGACAAGGGAGACTGGATATGGAGTGTCGCAAATGAAGCTGAACATGCTGCAGAGCAGAGCCAAATGGCAGGAGTATATGAAGCAGCTAGGAGGTTATGGAATAAAGGGCCAAGGAAGGTAGGAATGGTGAAGAGCTAAGGAAGGCTATTCACAAAAAAAGGCGGGGTCAAAGCCAGATGGCAAAAGCACTTCATGGACGTTTAAAATAGGCCAGTTCCTGAAGTTGTTGCTGAGGCTGACGGGACAAATGTGATAAATGATATTAGAAAACAGTCCTAAGAATGCACGAGCGCTGATTGGTTAAAAATCGCGTTTGTATAACTCGATGGAGACACAGAACTAGCGCGCGCTATTGACGTAGTGGTGGCGCGAGCAAAGAGAATTTACATTTTTATAATCAAAGTTAACAAGTTGTTTTCCTTTTTCTCGTCGTGGTGTTTTCTAAAAGAAATAGAAAACATGTACTCCGTGTTTCTATCGAGTTATACAAACACTCGTGAAAGTTTGGGAGAACTCGAAAAAGCTGTGGAAACACTCGCCTGCCGCTCGTGTTTCCACAGCATTTCTCGTTCTCCCAAACTTCCACTCGTGTTTGTAAAACTCGATAGAAACACGGTACATGTTTTCTATTTCTTACGCATTGTCCTACTACAGATAAAGAGTGCACTGAGGGAAATTGAGAAGTGGTAGAGTGCCAGGTATAGATAACATTACGGCAGACATTGACACCACAGTAAATATCCTGTATGGGCTATTTAACACAATTTGAGAGGAAGAAGGGGTCCTTGAGGACTGGACCAGAGGGCTTATCATCACACTAGCCAAGAAGGAGATTTGGGAAATGGAAAGGTAACACCCTCATGTCCATTGTAGCTAAGGTGTTGGGAAGAGTTCTGATTAAGAGGATTGTTGTTGGGACAGATGTTGAGTTGATAAGGGAACATGAAGGAGAACAACAGAACAGACCTTTGTACTCAGGAGTATCGTTGTGCAGGTAGTTAAATGGAACTTTAACCTCAAACTATGCTTTGGGGACTGCGAGGAAGCCCTCCACAGCATAAACAGAGACATTCCTTGGATGATCATGAAATACTATAGAATGCCATCGAAGATAGTGACAATGGTGCATGTACACTACCTGCACTAGTGCAGTGGTGGATGGTGATAGAAGAACAGACTTGATCGAGGTGAAGTCGGATGAAACATGTCGGGGTTCCTGTTTCTCTAGGAGGTGGATTGGCTGTTGCGGAGGAGTACAGTGAAACATGCAGGAACCGGCATCAGTTGGAGGTAACAACTACGTTAAAGGACCTAGACTTGGCGCTCATCTCAAGTACATTCACACACATCCGGACGAGAATTGGCCGCCTGAATAGAAATGGGAAGGAAACGGGCCTGAAAATCAGCACCAAGAAAACCAAACTCACGAGGATTAACACAAGGAACATCGGTGACGCTGCAATAAATGGACAGAAAATAGAAGATGTGGACGGCTTTGACTATCTAGGAGCAAAATTGACCAAACATGGAGGGACTGACAACAACATCAAGAGCCGGTTAGGAAACGCTGTGGCAGCATTTAACACAGTTGCCAAGATCTGGAGAAGTGGCCAGCTCAGCAAGTACACCAAGATCAGGATATTCAAGTCCAACGTCATAGCAGTGCTACTCTATGAAGAATGACCAAGAAGGATGAGGCAGAGCTGGACACATTCTCCACAAGCACCTACAGTGTATGTTAAAAAGATATATTGGCCGATGAGAGTAACCAACAAAAACGTGGAGCAAAAAGCTAGAAGTTGCAGTATCAGTGAACAGATTAGGAGACGGAGGAGGCGCGGGATTTAAAGGCATGTAATGCGAAGGGACCACCAACAGACCCCACGCTTTGCCCTAACCTAGCCACCTAAGGGTAAGAGGGGGTGGTGTTCGATATACCAAGTCAATATATGCACTATTGTCTCGTTCTATTGTGTGAAGTCTATTGTGTTATTGTGTAAGGGATAAGGATCATTGCTGTGTCTTTTGTGACGTAACTCGAGACTTGCTTCTCACTTGGTATACCGTGCACCAGCCGTAAGAGGAGTAGAGCCCGGCCAAGGGAGACAGGATAACTGTAGAAGGAGAGTAATTCATAATTCTGATAATTCTTAATGGTTTTAAGTTGTTGTACTTTCTTTGTAATTTATTTTATTTGCTAACTTGATTAGTTGATCAGTTAACCACGGACTGCGTGTAACTCCACCCACCGCGATTAGCTTTTGGTATTTGTGCGCGGAGACGGAATGTACCTTTTGTATCTGTTTTTTTTACATATTTCTGATTTATTTTTGTTTTGATTTAGAGTAGGAGATGGATTTTGTCCTTTGGAATGAGGCTGCTGCCTCTGCGAGAGACAAAGCGAATTGGAGGAGACTAGTCAATGGCCCTATTCTCCCAGAAGAGAGAGAGAGGACAAATGGTGATGATCTCCCTTGAAAAGGTGCACTTGGGAAAAAAGTAACAAAAAAACTTAAGTACAAAATTAAATCAATAAAGATGTAAACAAATAACTAAATTAATTAATTAAAACAGGAACCGGTCAAATAATTGTGTATGCTAGCCACTACAGTACCACTATCATTTTCACAATACTCCTCAAAGAGTAGCATCGTGCTTTTAACTTTGCGAGATTTGAATCAGTTAACCTGAGACTTAAGCATGTTTTCAATTTTCGAGAATATGGAAATTTTTCCGGCAACTGACGTTGTAAAGCTGGAGAAAAGCTTTTACGGTTAAAGTGATACAATGATCAAATTATTTTTTAACCCCTTGATTTTTTAGGTGTATCACATACAATTACATGAAAGAATAAAAACGCCGTTTACCGTTTGCAAATATCTGCGTTAGTTCTGGAGGTCTGTCAGTTTGAAAAATAATGTGTAAAATATTCAAATGAGATGATTCATGACGTCCTTTACTGAGGCAAATATTTTATCAAGTACATAAATTGAGCTACCTTGCATATTTGCAGCACAGACCATTGAAAATTGCTAGGCTAATAGATCTACAGTATACACATCTATGGGTATAAAAACAGTAATATATTCCCATGGCAACTCACTCTTTTCCAGTCCCCACCACTTGATTTCAATATGTTACTGATTTTCAGCTCGAAAACCGTTAAACGAGGCCACAAACTCGAGCTAACGTAATTATATGCTTGCTGGATCATTCAGATGAGGCACCATAAGCAAACATCAAAATATAACGCCAAAGTTGGCCAGAAAAGCCTTTAATATTGGAGGTCTGAAACCTGGTACGTTGCCATGGTAACAAACTGTTAAGCTCGTCTTGTAGAGCACATTTCAGTGGTAGAATCTTATACTGTAAAGAATCAAACATTTGTGATACAAATTGGCTAAGATATCTTTTTTCATCATATCTGTTCAAAATTTGGTTGTGTATGAGGTCATCACTTGGCTAATTTGCATATTTTAAAAACTTGAATATATCTGGAACGAAAATAGATATTTGAAAAAAAGTTAACAGCGTTTTTCTTATCTTGTAGACTACTTGTTTGTTTTGAAATGGCTTAGATAGGAAAAATGCAATTTTCGTCATAGTACCACTTTTAAGAATACATAACGGCTTCTGAAAAAACTTGCGATAAGGATCTTAAAATTTTAATGCCAGTACCTTTTTGTTTCAAAAAATAGTAGATAACTGCAGGAATTTTCAGTTCAAAGAACTAAATTTTCCGAGTGGAATTTGTTTTTTTTTTTTTGAGATCCTCGAGTCACCATCTTCCAGAAACTGCCGTGATAAGGCATCACATATTACCCAAAAGAAAAAAAATGGGCGCCAAAATTGTGGCATTAATTTTAGGCCAACAAGAGGATCTAAGATCTGACGTTATGCTGAGACGATGACCATTTGCTGTGCGCAGAAATGAAAGGACAAAAAGTTGAAATATTAAGCCAGCAATAGCATCTAACTACTTCATTCTAGTTGTAAGAACACTAGAGTTACTCAGTTCTATAACAAGGGCTTTGTTAAAATTTAAAAACCGCTTATTTGGTTGAGAATGCAGATACTTAAAGGATAATGTCATAGAGTCTTCCTGTCAACACACAAACCCAGTCATCTCGAATTGTATATCTGAAAGAAAAAATGACCAATAAGTTAAGTCCAAATGTATAAGGTTTCCGCGTATAACGTTTTGATAAGTGCACAAATCAAAAGTATTCAATAAACGTTTAAACATCGAGCTTTCCTCATACCAATTAAAACTCAAAATAAAAATAATGGCATCTCCTTCAATAAAAACCAGCAGTAGGCTATCATGTGACTCAGCCAGGCAACACACCAAAATTTTAATGCAAGGACAAGTTTTCCTTTCATCACAAAATCCAGGACTGGTGTGTCCTTAGCTGGAGTTTCACACCAGAGCTCAAAAGACCTATAGGAACACAACAGTCAGCTCCAGTATTTAGTCTTGTACCCTGAAGACGGCAGCACTGACCAAACGTCGGTTAAAACTCTTAAAATGACAGCGTCAGTTTTACAATTTTCAAATTCACATCAAGTAACTACGCTGCTTAGGATTTTCAATATTTATTACACAAGCCAGCTCCAGCTCTCTGAGGTGATTCTCATGTCATGTTAGCCAGAGCCTAGCTAAGATAACCTCGTGGGCGCAGCTAGTCGTTTCGACATGTGGCATTACCTAGCCGTCACGACAGGTCTGCTTCCTGCTTCACAGCGTGGCAAATATATAACTCAACTCTTAAACACTCTAACTTATTCTAAGTTCACAAGTTAAAAATAGAACGAACTGCCTCCCTTTGAAGTTGCACCTACATGTACCTACTGTCCTTCTGCTATTTTTTTCACGGCCAGTGAGTCCGTTGGTTTAAACCTCATCCGATAACTAGTACTCGCAACAGAGCAAACCCAGGTGCAGGCTAGATATGCCTAAACCAAGCAACACACCATTTAATGGTCAAGTTTTCCTTTCATCACAAGATCCAGGAGTCGTGTACTTAGATGTAGAACAGTTGCACATTAAAGTACTCACCAGACCTATAGGAACACAACAGTCAGCTCCAGCTCTCTGAAGTGATTCCCGTGTTGTGTTAGCCACCACGTCGGATAACCTCATGGACAACTTCACAAGTCTGCTGACTGCTCCAATAAAAAAGGTCAAATATACAACTCAATACTTGAAACACTAACTTGTTCTAAGTGCACACGTTCAAAATAGAAAGAATTGAATGCCTTCATTTGAAGTTGTACCTACTTTTATCTTCTGTTGTTCTACTATGTTTTCCCAGCCAGTAATACCATGGGTTAAAACCTCCTCTGATAACTAGTACTCGCAACAGAGGAAAACCCAGGAACAGGCTATGATCAGCCTTAACCAAGCAACACACCACTTAAAGGTCAAGTTTTACTTTCATGACAAGATCCAGGACTCATGTCCTTAGATGTAGTTGCACATCAAAGTACTCACAAGACCTATAGGAACACAACAGTCAGCTCCAGCCCTCTGAAGTGATTCCCGTGTTGTGTTAGCCAGCACCTCGGATTACCTCGTGGGTGCAGCTGCTCGTTTCGACATGGCATTTCCAAGCAGCCATAACCTCAGGTGCATAACTTCACAGGTCTACTTGCCGCACCACAAAGGGGCAAGTATACAACTCAATACGTCAAACAATCTACAGTGTAACTTATTCTTAGTTAACCAGCTCAAACTAGGAAAAAATCCCTCCATTTGAAGTTATACCTACCTTTTGTTGTTCTACATTTTTCACAGCCAGTAATGCCATGGGTGAAAACCTCCTGCGATGACAAGTACTCGCAACAGAGGGAAACCCAGGGACAGGCTCGGATATGCCTCAACCAAGCAACACACGACTTAAAGGTCAAGTTTTCCTTTCATTACAAGATCCAGGACTCATGTCCTTAGATGTAGTTGTATATCAAAGTACTCACGAGACCTATAGGAACACAACAGCCAGCTCCAGCTCTTTGAAGTGATTCCTGTGTTGTGTTAGCCAGCACCTCGGATAACCTCGTAATGAAACGTCCCACAGGTTACTCTTTACGAGCGTCAGACTCTCTTACGGTGCCTCGTTTCAACTCTATCTATGGCAAAAACTCTATTGCTCATAGAGGCTCTGTATTGTGGAATATTTTAATTTCTAATGATAAGAATTTTTCAAGCACAAGTTATAAAAACCTGAAAAAGAAAATCCGTTCAATGGACATTTTTAAAGAGT
The DNA here is from genome assembly GCA_019787425.1 of Platygyra sinensis. NCBI lineage: Eukaryota > Metazoa > Cnidaria > Anthozoa > Scleractinia > Merulinidae > Platygyra > Platygyra sinensis. Next base: position 5,449 of record JAHPZR010012314.1, on the reverse strand, counting down.
TGACTTTCAAAGAGACCTCTATAACTATCACAAATTTTAGACGTAAAGATTTCATTTATATTTAGGGGATTTAAGGTCTTTTAACGATGTACATATATACACAGTTAAGTATTAGTTTTAATTTAAATAGTTGATTATATTTTGTTATTTATTATGTACATATTTTATTCTTAGGTTTAGTATTTACGCACGACCCCACAAGCTGCACAGCTGTTTAACTTATCGTGCTTAAATAAAGGTTGTCTGTCTGTCTGTCTGGGTGCAGCTGCTCGTTTCGACATGGTATTTCCAATCAGCCATGACCTCAGGGAACTTCACAGGTCTACTTGCCGCACTAAAAAGGGGCAAATATAAAACTCAATACATTGAACAGTCTACAGTACAACTTTTTTTGTAGTTTACCAGTTCAAAATAGAAAAAAGGCCTACATTTGAAGTTCTACCTACCTT
>JAHPZR010012311.1:12500-17839 GCA_019787425.1 Platygyra sinensis | reverse complement strand
AGATAGTGAGTAGCTTACCAGTGCGCGCTTGTTAACGGAATGTCGGCTGCTTCTCCGCGTTTTTGACGTGTTTGTGAAGTAAAGTTTTGAACGACTAGTAGATTTGTACTAAAACAATTAAATTCTTCGCTCTCGATGTCTATGCCGATCTTCATCGTTCACCACTAAATTTTCTCCCTTTCTTATTGCTTTAAGTTGATCACATGACGCGAGTGTTCATCCGCGAAAAAACACTTTCAGCCCATGGTGCCCGTCCGAGGAAAATACCCGGATGCATAGTATTCGTCCGTCCAAATTTTTCTGGAAACAAGCAAGCTTATAGAAAATGAACAATTGAAATTGTATTGTGGGTTTTCATCTAAAAGAGTCTCGGAACTGTCGGACTGACAGTTGCCCCTTAGAAATTTGATGTTTTTAAAACAAGCATTTTTGTTTTAACAACTTCCGCAGGGCAACTATCAGCCGATAGTTCCTCGACAGAAACACTCTATTGTTTCTAAATATATTATATTAATTACGCTCTTTCGTTTGATTTCATTATCTAGAACAATGTTTAGCTTCTTAAGTGGTGTCTATGTATACGTCATCGCCTGGGCTCTTCTTGGTCAAGACAATGGAGATAACCTGGGGCCTGACAACCTGACAGATTTTGCGGTTAGTAAAAAAAACAGGCTGTGTAATCTGTTGCTGCATTCTTCCAAAAAAAAAATTCCGTGCTATGCACGCATTCTAGCAATTAAGTTAAAGGTTTAAAGCGCAGAGAATTGAACAAATCCTTACAGACGTCATTGCCGCATTTTTTAGATATGTTCACGGTAGTCCTGAGTTCAGGTTCTAGGCCATACTACTTGTAAATAGCCGACTGGTCTGCCTACTGTCATTTCGGAGTTTAGTCAGGTTAATTAGTAAATAAACCCGTTCAGGCGGCTGGTATGTCGGCTGATAATGTCCGCGGCTGAGAGATTGTCCGAAAAATGAACATTTGGCCAAGAAGCGAAGCTTCGAGGGCAAATGTGAAATTTTGAGGACAATCTCTCAGCCAAGGACATTATCAGCCGACATACCAGCAAGCCAGAAAGGGGTTTATTTATTTTATAACCCTGCCATTAATTTTCAGTTCGCAATAAACCGCTCTTATCACACACGGGGCAAAATTACTGAGTGCTGATTGGCTGAGACAGAGGGCATTTTTTCTTAATTTCAGTGTAATTGCCCCGGGCAAAATTACTTGACAACGTGAAAGAGAATCAACATGCAACAAAGCGCAGTCTTTTGGTGGAAAAGCAAAAGGATTTTTCCGACTAAAAATGCATTGATTCGCAGCCTGAAAAACGTTTGAGTGGAGACGGCTGGTGTTGCACGAAACATAGAATTACAGAACTTCATGGCCGCCAAACTGAAAGTTAATTTCTTCGTTTTGCCTCGGGTCGCCTTATTAGTATTACAGCTCACTTTATCGGCGTAAAAACAGCGTAAATTTTGTTCGTACGTGAAGTTTTCACAGTGGAAAGGACAGTTTTGGATTCAAGAAGTTATTAGAGCTCGTTTGGACACTTGTTTACGTCTATCATCGATCGAAGAACAAGTAGTTTCACGCCGTTGCAAGCTTCGCAAAACAGGTGAATAAAAAATTAGATAGCTTATAGTTTTGTTTGTAAAGAAATGGCTTTGAGTGAATTGAACCAAGTTGCTGTGTTTTGCTTACTATTATAGTAGGCTTTCCCCGTGTTACTGCTAGCCTGTTAAATAATGACAACCGGCAAACCTGTTTACGCGAAGGCAAGACCTTGAACCTTTGTACAAAATTTTGCCCTTTATGTGATAAACAAGTAATCGCAAGTGCTCTCGGGCAATTAAGGATTAATTTCACTTGTATTTTCAAAGTTTTCCAAATTGCCCTCGTCGCTTCACGACTCGGGCAATTTTGTGAAAACTTTGAAAATACTCGTGAAATTAATCCTTAATTGCCCTCGGCCCCATGCGATTACATATGCGTAAACTGATGGTAAAAAAGCCATTGGTGATCTGATGGCGAATACACGTGATTGACGTGAGGGAGCAAAGTAAATTTGATTGGCTTAACTAACTTTATTTCCACTGTGATTGGACCAAATTTCGCAAGCTGTCATGTGAATTTAATTGTCGTAACGCCCCTTGGATCAAAAACTCGAAAACTTGGCGCTTTTGGTTCATATATTCCGACGTACTGTTCATAAACTTGACTAGGAAGAAATGTATTTCAGTCTCAGAATTTACATCTGTGAAACACAGAATGTGTAAAATCTGTAGCACTTGAAGGTGGACTGATTTTTGGTCGCTCTCTCGCTTGAGATGAAATACTTCAGCCGGTTGTTGTTGTTTTGTCACCGGGGTTTCATCTCGCGGTGGTTTTCACGGCCTCTCTTTCCGAAGTAGAGAATGGTGTTAAACCATGCCGAATTTGCAAAACTTTCTGGAGCATTCAGACCAAGCTGCGACTGTATGGTTCTCCTTCCACTGAATTTTCTGGCTTCTGCGTAAAAAAGGTTTCAACTTGGTTGACAATTCTGCCGACTCCATGATTTCAAGTGCGACTGGAATTTTTCTCTCCTTCCTCCACGCTAAAGTCGGACGTGAACGGTTGGTTTATTTTATAGTTCTCACATTGTATTAAATCTTTATTTTGTAAAATGAATCGGTTTAAATTTACGTAGGACTAAATATTAAAAGTCTACTCGTGACTTTCTCCACCTTCAAAGACATTGACAGCGTATTTTGGTGACCTTTTTGTACTTTCCGGAACAGCACTTGCCATCAGCTTTTTAATGTCATTATCGCTAGACTCAGTAACACTAGTTTGGTTTCCTTCCATATTAAATAAGAGAAAAGAGAAGTTGAAATTCTTGTGCTTCTTCGACGGAAACAATCGGAGGACAAATATCGCCTCGGGCGGGGGTTATTGCGTGATAACTGTCCAGAGATTTATACCACGTGACGTAAAATAGCCAATAAAATCACTCAAAAATTAATGGGTGGGTTATAATTTCATATACACTCTTTGTTTTCCTGCTTCTTTTTTTTTTGTTTTCGCTGGCCATGGATAGCCCCACGGGGGAATGGGCAAGTCAGATATTTATTTATTTGTTTATTTATTATTGATATATCACAGTATCTATCCTGGATCACAGCCGGGACGGGAGTCGTTTTTGCAATCGCTTTCTACATTGGGACAAAGGAACGCAGGAACTGTGTAAGAAAATCTAGCAAATATATGGATCTAGGGGTAAGTAAAAAACAGAGCAAACTTTCAATTTCTTTAATTTTGAGCAATGTATCGACATTTTTAAAGTATGGTAACATATCCTCTCTTGCTTATGATCAACGCGAAACTTGCAATGAGACTTTCGTTGTCAAGATGTGCATGTAGCTGTGCGAAGATGTAAGGCTTGTAACACTTGCAATCTGAACAAAAATAAAGCCGTGGCACTTTAAGATAGATAAATCTAAATCACTAAATCTAGTTTCAAGGTCAAAAGAGAGGATTTTTAACGTCGCAAAACCAAAGCTAAATTTATTACTCTCACCAATCACAAATGACACAGAAAAAAAAATCCATTGAAACAATTAAAACTCCAAGTGCGAGTGAGTCGCGTGGTTTTGGTTTTACTCCTGATTGGATGAAAAAGTGGCGCGAACTTTTCAAGCCAATCGTATTGCAGTAGTTAATGTAATACCAATTGCTTTCGACACTTGAATAAAAAACAATTTAATGTATCATGGATCAGTAGCTAAAGAAACACGCTTAAAATACGAGACGCGTTATATGTTGTCTCATTGTGAATTATCCCAAGGAGAATGTAGGAAAATAGCATAAAGGTCTTTTTGATGCCAGTATACTAAGCTGCAAGTTTGCAAATAGCCTCTTCCAGGCGTTCAGTTAGTTGGGAGCAGCGCGATAATCGGCGGCGCGCGAAAAAATAAAGAAAAGCGCGGGAGAGGAAGTGAGGGAACGCCTGTGGGCAAACTTAACAAACGGTCGTTCCAGTATACCAGGATCTGGTATACCCTCTGATTGGCCAATTTTGACAGATTTTGTCAACACTCGGGCATAACTGACGCAGACGAAAAATGCGATATCGCGGCGGTCAGAGACCTTTCATCGAGTGTCAATTCTCTGATAAACAACATTCTAAAAGATTTCCCGCATTAACAAATCTGGTTAATGGAAAGAATGTTTTCGCAATCCTTTCTACCGGTTTTGGAAAGAGTTTGATCTTTCAACTTTTTCCACGTGTTATGTCTGCCGTGAATGAAAAAGATGACGCCGTCTCAACGATCATAGTGATTTCTCTTCTCGTTGCCATTAGGAAAGATCAAGTGTAACAGTTACAGTCAAACTAAGTGTAGCGTACGCCTCAAGATTGCATCCAAGAATACGGCTAACGGGTTCCGTTTTCGAAAAATCAATTCACTGTTGCGACTAGTAGGTTTCAAACCTACTAGTTTTTTCTAGAATGCAATAGTGAATTGATTTTTCGAAAACGGAACCCGTTAGCCGTATTCTTGGATCGAACGAGTGAGTTCAATATTCGAATAATCAATTCATTATTGCATTCTTGAAACGACTGGCGGGTTCAAGTTTCAAATAATCAGTTCATTAATGCAATCTTGAGCGGTACGCTTCACTTGGTTTGACTGTAAACAAAATCGGAGTTTCAGCGACGGCACAGAGGGCGACGGCAATAGGTATTGACGACGTCGACATGGATGAAGAAGCCGCAAAGAACGGGAAATGCGAAATTTTATACGGAAGCCCTGAAAGTTGGCTGTCGAAGGAATGGAGGAAACAACTTCAAGAAGGTCAGCTGGGAATGCAGACCGTAGCCATAGCTATCGATGAAGTTCATTCGATCACGGAATGGTAAACCACAAGCCGGCGATCATGTTACGGGCCGCTGTAGGCGGTCTAAAAGGGGGCGGAACGACCGTTTGTTAAGTTTGCCCACAGGCGTTCCCTCACTTCCTCTCCCGCGCTTTTCTTTATTTTTTCGCGCGCCGCCGATTATCGCGCTGCTCCCAACTCACTGAACGCCTGGAAGAGGCTAGTTTGCAAAGATTTTAGTTGCGTATTCTGATATATTCAAACTCGATGCGTCTGATGAGAAGCCACCTACTGTCGCGGACAGAAGTCAGGAAGAAGATAAAGAAACTGAGTCCGTTGAGAGTCCTTCAGCTCCAGAAGATAAACAGGAAGTGCTTGGTCGTTCTGTTCCAGCTAAGAAAGGACCTCCGAAATCACTCAAAGACTGGCTGAGGGATCTAAACTTGTATAAGGTTTGTTTATGTGGAGTGTAAGAGAT
>JAHPZR010012311.1:0-2500 GCA_019787425.1 Platygyra sinensis | reverse complement strand
TAACCAGCTCAAACTAGGAAAAAATCCCTCCATTTGAAGTTATACCTACCTTTTGTTGTTCTACATTTTTCACAGCCAGTAATGCCATGGGTGAAAACCTCCTGCGATGACAAGTACTCGCAACAGAGGGAAACCCAGGGACAGGCTCGGATATGCCTCAACCAAGCAACACACCACTTAAAGGTCAAGTTTTCCTTTCATTACAAGATCCAGGACTCATGTCCTTAGATGTAGTTGTTTATCAAAGTACTCACGAGACCTATAGGAACACAACAGCCAGCTCCAGCTCTTTGAAGTGATTCCTGTGTTGTGTTAGCCAGCACCTCGGATAACCTCGTAATGAAACGTCCCACAGGTTACTCTTTACGAGCGTCAGACTCTCTTACGGTGCCTCGTTTCAACTCTATCTATGGCAAAAACTCTATTGCTCATAGAGACTCTGTATTGTGGAATATTTTAATTTCTAATGATAAGAATTTTTCAAGCACAAGTTATAAAAACCTGAAAAAGAAAATCCGTTCAATGGACATTTTTAAAGAGTTGACTTTCAAAGAGACCTCTATAACTACCACAAATTTTAGACGTAAAGATTTCATTTATATTTAGGGGATTTAAGGTCTTTTAACGATGTACATATATACACAGTTAAGTATTAGTTTTAATTTAAATAGTTGATTATATTTTGTTATTCATTATGTACATGTTTTATTCTTAGGTTTAGTATTTACGCACGACCCCACAAGCTGCACAGCTTTTTAACTTATCGTGCTTAAATAAAGGTTGTCTGTCTGTCTGTCTGGGTGCAGCTGCTCGTTTCGACATGGTATTTCCAAGCAGCCATGACCTCAGGGAACTTCACAGGTCTACTTGCCGCACCAAAAAGGCGCAAATATACAACTCAATACATTGAACAGTCTACAGTACAATTTTTTTTGTAGTTTACCAGTTCAAAATAGAAAAAATGCCTACATTTGAAGTTCTACCTACCTTCTGTTGTGCTACTTTTTTCACAGCCAGTAATGCCATGGGTTAAAACCTCCTGCGATAACTAGTACTCGCAACAGAAGAAAACCCAGGGACAGGCAATGATATGTCTCAACGAGCCAACACACCACTAAAAGGTCAAGTTTTCCTTTCATCGCAAGATCCAGGACTCGTGTCCTAAGATGTAGTTGCATATCAAAGTACTCACAAGACCTATAGGAACACAACAGTCAGCTCCAGCTCTCTGAAGTGATTCCCGTGTTATGTTAGTCAGTACCTCGGATATCCCCATAGGTGCAGCTGCTCGTTTCGACATGGCATTTCCCAGCCACCATGACCTCAGATTACTTCACAGGTCTACTTGCCACACCACAAAGTGGCAAATAAATTTTAGAACAATTAAAGAATATAACAGAATTGAAAGGAAACACATGTGGTTTATTCTTTGAGATATTGTTTACTTAGTGAACAACGATTACAAAGGAACTTTACCCTTTATTAGAGTTGTACACTTCTCAACAATGAATAAATATAAACTTAAGAATGAACTTATTTAAATATCATCCTAAAAATAAAATTAGAGCACGTATTGTTAAAAGGAAAATTAATTTTTTCAGCGGAGTATGATTAAGTATAAAATTGTAACTTTTTTTGAGAAAACAAATTGGCGCATGCGTACTTCGATCTCCCATATTTGGCGGGAAAATTAAATTTCCATCAAAGGTTACCTTAGATGAGCATTGAGACAAGCATTCGCTGTATGCTTATACACAACAAACTTTTAATAACAACTTTGAAAATTGTGCAGTTCTTTTAAAACGGAACACTTCAAAACAGCTATAAAAACGCTATGTTACGGCAACATTTAGATAAACGAAATGAAAACAATATTTTTGAAAGTACAACGCACTGTATAGCTGCAACGAAGAAGTTGGCGAAATAAAGTTGATTTGCCAAACCTTTGTAGTGAAATTGAGGCGTTATTTCGAAGAATTTAGCACAATACGGCTGCAGTTTCTTTTAAAAAACAACCTCTGCAATTATGCAAGTTCTTTTAAAAACGACAAAATTAAGATAATTCGATTTACTTTACCAACGTGTTTACTACAGCCACACATGCCACCATGCGCAATTTCCCGACAAAACTTCTACTGCCCAAATGCCTTAAACGTTCGCAAGGTTTAAATTTTCAAACTAAACTTGGTTAACTGACCGCTCGAAACTCATCAGACATCCCTGAAAATGTTTCCAACTGTGACGAGCAAAGCGCGAAATACTTTTAAAGTGCCTCTGTGATCAAATTCTCAATATCCATTTTCTTTACATTTTCGTACACAATAAGTCTTTCTTAGATATCTTATCAAATTTCAATCTATTAAGAACAATACAACGCGCGTTTTTTGGACCTTTATTTCCGAGAATTTTGCGCCGCCATTTAGGCATTAAATTTCCTTGTTCCAATTCTTCGTTGAGAATTGGAGTAAATGACGTCATATTCTCAAAAATACCGCACGGA
>JAHPZR010012310.1:0-11988 GCA_019787425.1 Platygyra sinensis | reverse complement strand
AATCAAAAGAGACAATATAATCACTGAGATTATCTTAAGAAGGTTAGGTAGCCATGGGCTAGCTCTGAAAGCAATTCACGTTTTTCGGCTAGTTTAGCCCACTTCGGAAGGAAGTTCACTTTCGGCAGCATAACTTACTCTTTTTCAGGATAAAATGCTTGTATACCAATCACAAGGCCACCACTTGACAGCCTAGCAATTATAGTGATAATTGAAATGACTGATCCACTTGTTTCCTGTGAATTTACGATATCGTCAAAGAGCTATAATCTATTCCTTGTTGCCGTGCGTCTGCTCAGTAATAGGTAAGAGATGACGCCAAAACAATGTAAGAGCAAAAAAGCATATGGCACACGATCTGTGAGGCATGTGTGTCACTAGGTGCTTTAACAAATGTTCACGATAATCTTTGACATCTTTGATCAGTTCTGAGCAGACGCACGGCAACATGGCATGTACTCGATTAATATAATAAAAAAAACGAAAAACATGTTAATGGCGTCATCTTTACATCTATCCTCCAATCGTGCGTAAGTGAGAAAGAAAATAATTCGTCAAATCATAGAAATTATGAATATCTGAGTGCTAATCATCAAAGGTACATACCCACCCCGTCAAAAGCTCAAGAAAAAAGTAACCCCACCCTCAGGATTTAAGAGGGTTTGAATTGGGGGAGGGGGGGGGGGGGGAAGGGTCTACATGTTCGACCTTTGTCGGTTGTTGGTATTTTTTTAAATTTTTTTGTCGCTGGTCGGTAATTTTTCCCCGTTTTGTCGGCAGTCAGTAATATTTTTTGACCTTTGTCGCTAGTCGCATTAACCCCATTCAGGCCCTCAGAGCCTTCTACGAAGTATGCTAGACAAGATGCGCTACTGCAGTGATTAACGCAAACCTTGTTTTCTCCAATCAGTTCAGTGATAAAAGCCAATGCCATGACGTACATAACGGACATGCCAAATCCTATCAATATGACTGGTGCATATGTCGCTTGTCTGGTGGAGGGAGTTTGAAAATAACTCAAAACAGCACCACCCATCACAAGAGAAGCTGCCAGTAGGTAACTCCACTGCAAGAGATGAAAACCAACCAAAGGAGGGAAAGTCCGAGTCAGTCGACCGGGTAAGATATTCTTTACAAACAAAAACAAAAACTATGCTTGGCAATACATCTCATCTCAAATATCATGCGGAAAGACTATACAGGGAAAAAACAGAATTCAAGGCAACTATCGAAACGGCTCTCTTTCTTATTATTTTCTTATTATCTTATTATTCTCACTTTCTTTTTTATTATTTTGCAGGTTTATCCACTACAACATATGGCCACTGGTCATCTTTAAGTACCATTTGCCTTTAGAAACCGAGTAGAATAGTAATCTGGAAATCCCGTCGCCCTGTGATTGCTTGTGCTTGGTCACTGAGTCATTGTGTACCTCCCAAAATTCCTTTTCCTACCCACTGAAGTGTATACTGGAGGTGAATACCGCAATCTTGCAGAACTACAATAACGAAATACTGACGAGCAAATAGTTTCCGCGTGGGGTTATGCAATGATTAATTTCTCATCTTCTTGATGCATCCCGTTACTTTCAAATATACCCTTAACGTGGTGGTGACCAGCACTTGTTTCGTCATCACACTTGCTACATGTACAAAGTGTCCGGAACATTACTCAAACTTAGGGTTTAGTTAGCTTGTGAAAGCCGGCCATTAAGACCTTACCTTGTTTCCAATCTTTGTGTTCAGTTTTTCACAAAGTGTACTTGCAAAAGTTGCACTGATCAGAAGAACCAATGGAAAATAAGCGATGGCTTCCTAGAAGTTTAGATAGAGCTCAGTCAGGTATTGTTCATATTACCCAAGTATGGTTTGGAGTAAACTGACAATTGGAATAATAATCGGACACTTAGATAATAATCAGAGTAACACTGTCTTAGTCAATCTTTGTTTTATGTCGGCTTTTATGAGGTACTTACAGCCAGGCTTAGCCATACTTACAGGACGGACAGGACGGGATTCATTCATTACATTCATTTATCATTCATTCAGTAATCAGAATAACTCTTAATACACGTGTTTTCCTTAGTATTGAATCTAAATCGAAGAGAAAACAGGCAAAATAGTTTGAAAATTACCGCTCCGATCCCATAATGACTGCATAGTTTGTAACAAATTATACATTATCAGGGAAAACTTTAAGCCTGTAAAATATCTCAAGAAGCGTTACGTTTATAAAATCTTCCAGACTGGACGTAGAGGTGCAGCCTTTCTTAACCAGTTCAGAATGGAAAACAAACTATCAAAAACGTATAAAACCTTAAATTCTTTTTTAAAAAAACACTTTACACATTATTTACCTTTGAAAACTGAAGTCTTTCCGTGAGAAAAAGTGGTAAATATGTGTAAACTGCGTCCTGCACAAGGCGTGAACAAGTGAAGATCAGGGCAACCTACCAATAACAATTAAAATTTGCTTGTCTTACATAAAATATGGAGCAGCTTGGCTTGAGGGTAATTTGATAGTTCATTCGTTTGAACTAATGTATTCGTTTCAGCAGGAGATCTGGTTTCAGTAATAGTGACCAATCCGTAACAATCTCTGAAATTTCGAATAGCACGTGTTCAGTTTGTGTTCCTGGAGAGAACGGCTGATTTTCAGTGGGCATGTGCTTACCCAAAACATATAATTATGATAATGCGACATACCTTGTACACATTTGAATCCATCAACCAGTCTTTGACTGTTTTAGGACGTGTCTTACCAGGCCGATAGAGAGGTGGTGGCGAGGTAAGAGCACTCTCGTCAGAGTCTGTGCGCTGCTGTTGAAGATGGATATGCCTTCTTTCAGCTCCAGGCATGATTACCTGCCTCTCATCTGGCATATCAAGTTGGAAATCATTTTCGCTTACTGGCAGGCTAAAAGCCACGGATTTTATTTGTTTTCGAACGCCTGAAGGGTCACAGGGGGAGCCGTTCTTTTCTTCATCACCTCTGTCGTATTCAGAAGCCAAGTTTTGAATATGAAAGACGTTACCTTGGTGTCTATATTTGGTCAAAACCAGTTCGTCAGGGCTGTCATCAATCCGGTCCTCTTTATCAATTCCAAACTTCGTTTTTTTACCTTTGTTTGCATGGACCTTGTACATTTTCTCAGTGTCCTCGCGTTGTACATTCTCGAGCTCTGTTTCTTGTTTCCAATAAATTGCTTCATTTTTATCACAATCACCGCCTACTGCAACGTCGTCTTCGATATTGCTAGTTGACGTCTCACTCTGATTGTGGTCTAATCTTGAGAGGAGTCCGTCAATGACTCGCACTACAAAGCTTCTTTTACGATCACGATCTAAATTTTGTAGTTCTGAAACCAAGTGGTGTCTTTTGTCCTTGTTTTGGGGGTTTTCAGCAGCTTCTTTTGCTTTTTGTGTTGTGTTTTGCCCAACTTTGGACTCTTCTTCGTGAAACATAGCAGCACTGACAAATTGTTGCACAAAGCTTTTCCTTCTCTCGCTATTTTCAAGTTGCCCAGCGACCTCTCGTCTTTTGCCCTCGCATATTTTATCGGGTGATGATGTCATAAGCATGTCAACAAATACATGTGCAAGAATGTTCTTTTGGGCGTCTTAAAAAAATAACGACATTAAATGATGGGTGAAGAGTATCATCAGTAAAATATCGTCTACATTATGCATACGTAAGCTTCCTCGAGCGTGTAAGCTCCTTCGGAAACTTGCTAGTGTAATGCTCTACAATACTATAGTTTTCCTATAGTTTTGCTTTGTCCAAGAAAAACAACCAATATAGGCCTTTATGGTATGGCCCCCCATAATAACTACTTTCCGAGTTTAAGCATGCCCATCACTGAAGCTAAACAAGAACATGACACGTCTCTCTCCTTGCTTTTCGCGAAACTGAATTAAGCCTCAAAGACCACTAGTAAGTCAGGGTTATCATTTCAAGTACGTGAAGCCAGATGACTGACTGATTTAGGTGTTGGAGTATGCGTGCATAACTGCTTTAAATTTTAGGGTAAATTTTACTACCAGTTTTTGGAGACTTCTTTTTCCTGCCACCCATTTCAAGGACACCCGTCAGCAGTCCATCAGCGTTCTAAAAGAAGTAAGCGTACAAAATATTTCAAGAAAGACGGAAGGGTCTGGGTTAAAAAATAGAAGGAATCTCTTCCGCCTATGGTGACTCACCATAAAATCCATATATGTCACAGTGGATCTTCTTACACGCTTTTTCGTTTCCTTTGGACCAATGTAGAAAATGGTTGCAAAGAATACTCCTGTTCCAGTCACAATCCAACAGAGGCACTAAGAAAAATGAAAATAACAGCTTTGCAAGAATGGTACATATAATAGACAGAGGATTATAAGAGCGACCAACTCTTACCAACCCTAAAATCCGACAGGTTTTTAGGTCCCAGTCTATCTCCACTGTCTTGTCCGAAAAGTGCCCAAGCGATGGCGTAAACGTAAACTCCACTCAAAAAGGTAAACACGGTCCTACGTAAAATAACATAACAAGATGCTCGTTTAGCCTTCTTCCTTAAACTAAATTTTAGTTCGTCACTGAAGTGAATTCGGTCGTGGTATTTCCGTAAGTTATTATTTAACAAATAAGGAAGCCTAAGCTGTGTATTACACTGTGATAAAACACGACGGGCTTTTGAGAACACAAAGGGGATGTAGAAAACACTAGTCGCAGGCGAGTGTTTTCTACATTTATCTTCTTCAGTTTCTTTATGAGTTAGAGATAATGTGGCGAAAAACAATAAAACACGCTTTTTCTATGTTTTATACTCTGATATACATGGTTTTTGACCAATCAGAGCGCGCGCACGGTCCCGTCTATGCTATAAAAGGAACTAAATTTAAATTACTATGTATCTCACAGAATAACATTAATTAAGGAAAGTAAAAGGCAAACCTCACAGCGCTAAGTGCAGTACATTCATCAACCTTTTCAGCGACAGTCCAGATAAACGCTAAGTGATTGATCTCCACCATGTTGTAGCAAAGGTTTGTCACCCCCGACAAAAAGCCAAAATAGACAAGTGGAAGCCAGCTTTGATCTTTGTTATCACAAAGAAAGCAGCGATTTATTAAAAGAGGAAAGCTGATCATCATTACGGCTGTGGCCACTAAGTGCCAAGATTTCCGCCGCCAATCTTACTCGATAAGAGAGGCACATTCACTCTGTCACCAAGGTATCCGGTTAGTGGTGAGATTGCAGCGTCGACGATTTGCCCAATGAGCACTACTAACCCGGCTTGCGAGGCGGAAAGTTGAACCACGTTCATGAAAAACAGGATTTCGAATGAAACTAGCAACTGGCGGTAGAGATCGTTGAACACATTGCCAACTCCACATGATAACCGTTCTCTTGTCCTCATTTTCAATACGGTATTTCCTGATAACGGTGATTTTTAAAGCTGAAAAAATAAAAGGCACGAGTTTATAAGATATACAATCACCAACCGTATAACCAGAAGCAATTTTAATCATATGTTTGAGGTGTGACTTAAAACACACCATTTTTTGAAACATTTTTCGTGGGCTGGCTAAGATTTAATTATAAACCATGGCAAAGTAAACATTTTTACTAATTTTTTTGTAATTCGATCTGGAAACAGTGGATGAAGAGCCACTTCGTGGAAATGCCACTGCAAATTCCCATTTATTTTATTTATTTTTAGAAAGCTTAAAGATTATGACTGAAAAATATATTTTTTTGTACCCTAGAACTGTTTGCAACCTGACACGGGCTGATTAAATCTGCCATCTGCTGGAGAATGTCAGGGCTTTCTTGAGAAAAGATGACTCATATTAGAACTGATCAAAAAGAATAATTTTTACACGTTTAAAAAGAAGACAGATGGCTTGCTGTTAAAAGTATGGAGAGTTTTGAAAAGTTAAAAACAAGATTACTGAATGGTGACTAAAACAAATCTGTTACAGAAAATCCATTGGATACGTTTCAATGCATAACTTTGACAAAATGCACTCGAAGAAGAAGAGTATTGTTTTTTAACTTATCACACATACAGAAAAGGAGGGAAGCCATAAAAAGGTGCCGAGGGGCCTTAGCCTGTTCACCTCCTCTTCTCCCTTGGGGAGGGGGTTCACCTTCCACTTGCCGTTCTTACGCGATCAGTCATCTCTTTTGCTGTTCTCCCCCTCCCCCCCCCCCCCCCCTAGCTCTTAGCATTAGGTATCTCATACTGTACTGATCTGCTTAGATGTACTATTAATTAATGAGATACTTTACTGCTATTGTCGACAACGAGAAAAAGAAAAAAATACAGGCAAACAGTCTCACCTAGCTTCTGTCGACCACACGACAAGAAATCGAGTCAATGACAGGATAAGAACTGTCGATTGATATTTTTCTAGTCCACCGAGCGCAATACGTCTTAATAGTTACCGAGATTACTCCAGGGTGAATAAATTATAGTTATCCTATTTCGTTTGTTTATCTGTTTTCCTAATTTGATTCAGTAAAATATGTTATATTATTATGTACCCATAAGTTACGCTAGTAACTATCCCTGATAACGACCTTTCGAAAGTAGCGATAACATTTCATGGATGGTGTAATAATAGTAAAACTAAAAGGAACGAAAGGAAGTGATCTTAGTTACAAATTAAAATCAACATGCCTCCAAGAATAGCCATCGCAAGCGCTTGGCGGCAACATCTGTGTTTCGTGAGAAGAAATTTCAGGCGGAAATCTCAATCTAAGGCCCCACCGATGACCATTTTTTTACAGCAGCCGAGAGACTACAGAATTTACAACTGCTTATTATTGTTATTCAAAGCTGCAGAAGGTATTAAAAAAAACCTACCAAATACCTTAGCAATACACATGGTAAGTTTCCGCCTAAGCTGGCCGAACTTGTGAACCCCGAACAGAAGAAGGGAACATCTGCAAGCAGTGACAGAAAAAGTCGCCAAATTTATACAATTGCGGTCATAGAAAATTCATTATTTTCGGAACTTTACGTACCGATTGAGTATTCTTTCGTTTAAAAGAAAATTTCGACATCAAATGTCTACGTAATTTTTCGAGCCAATTGTTAAATGAAATCAAGCCGGCATGGTTTAATAAGCTCAAAAGGTCGAGAGACTTTATCCACGAGTGAATAATAGCAATAAGATATATGATTCTTCCTGTTAAGCTTTGGAGAAAAGCGAAGAGTCACCCTCAAATGTTGCTTTAATGGTACTGACAATACTTTTTCCCTTCCAATCAGTATATAGGTGTCTCCGTGTTGTCAATTGATGAAATGCTAGGTCTACTCAAGTGGCATGGACGTATAACCAGATTTTGAACATTTCACTTCGATCAAGCTATATTTACCGAGAGGTTTGTATTCTATGACTAAGTGATTTAATGGGCACCGATGGACCTTTATTTTCTCAGTAATAAACAAGACTCTCGCGGAAAAGGCTACACAATTGCGCAATTTCCCAAATCGAATTTGCCTTAGCTGACCACGTTATCAAACAGTTCGCCTTACTACTTTGTCTTAAACCACAAAGGATTTTATTCGTCTCATAAAGCATTCGATCACGATTTCTAAACGCCTATTCGGGGCAGCAGACCAAAAAAAAAGAGAGATTCATTTCCGGCGGAAAATGGTTGTTCATTGGTATGAATTGAGGCTGGTACAATGGACGCTGTATTTTATAAAGAATCATAATTGAGATAAATGTAGTAAATGTGCCTGCTGTTCTAGCTTGTCAAAAAAATTAATTTCTTGATCTGACAGCACGCTCGATCGACCGATATCTTTTACTCAGTTCGTTTGTATCTTTCCGGCAGTTTTCCGGGAACTTTCACTCGAATGCCTCCTTCTTACATAATTTCGCTGTAAATTCATTATCATTAAACTTATTATATTATTTCATAACAAACCCAAACTTGATTTTCAGGGTGATAATACACAATCTGCGGATATTTAATTTTACTTACAGATCTCAGAGTTTCTTGCCTAATTCGCTGGGCTTTCCTTGTAGATCAACTTTAGTCAGCAAATCCATGGGTACGGGAAATCAGCGCTATTGCTGAGCTTTACATGCTAATTCTAATTTTGTAACTGATAGGTATCTCTCTCTGATTGGTTGATTTTTGCATCAACTAATGGTTTCTTGTTTCACAATCATCGCTTGTGGAGGAATAGTCTTAGTGAAGGCGCTATCCCAAAAGACGACCCATCCTGTCTTTTATCAATATTCGGTTATCCAATAAATCAGTTTGTAAACCAACCCTGTTGAGTTACTAGTTTTTCGTTTCTTTATTTATTGTGACCTTTGCTTTTGATTTCTTGGCCTAATTAAGCTTAAATATGTCACGGTGAATCCGACCTCATGCCCCCACTGTGGTAGAAAGGGATGTATGGATGGAACCCTCCCCCCTTAGGTTTTCATTCTGTCAAGTTAGAGCGACATTGATTAGATAGCCCTGAGCTTGCTCCACAAGATGATACTATTTTGTTGGTTATGACGTCACAAGACGTCAAATGAAGTCATTTGACCCACCATCTTGGATTTCAATATGCTCTTCAAACCTCTAAACAAACCTCCTTTCAGATACATATTGTGCCGGCAAGTCAGGGTGGCTATTTAAAACATCAAATCTTCCTCCTTAGTAGTCCAAACTGCCATTTCTAATCGTGACGTTAATGCCACACAAAAAAGCCGGGTTAAGCTTATTTGACAAGCACGATCGTATGGTCGGTCTTTGCCGCATTCTGCCCCGGTCATTTAACAAGGTGATTTGATGTGTACTACAGTATTCATGTCTTTTATTAACGATAATATGTATATGAATTAATAGTTCAACAGATCGATCCATTGTTAAACTGAATTTCCGGGTCGTAACTTATAGTTCCCGGCCTGTAAAACTGTTTTTATCTTCATGAATTTATCTGTTAAGCCCGATTTCTTGAGGGTTGCTGCCGACTATTTTTCTTCAACGCTTGAGGTGGCTGCGAAACTCTTTCCAGCACTTTTTTTTTCCGCACCTCACCTTTGCTTAATCAATGTTAACACGTTTCCCCGGTTGATTTCATAATGATAAAAGCAAAGAAATTAATGGCTATTGATTGGTAGACAAGTTATGATCATTTCCTTAACATTTCAAGCCATCATGGCAACGGTTTTACTTGTTGAGCTCTAGATCCTAGTTTAGCTTTAAGCTCTAATAACTCAAAAACGAGTCATATGACCCCTATGTATGTTCTCATATCACTTAGATAACGTTGCGATAAAAGGAAACCTGAGCAGCTACCTCAATAGCAGCCACAGTTAAACATGTATCTGTCTAAAAGATCGTGTAATTTAGCTGAACACTTGTAAATATGGAATCTTAAGTGATGACATCAAACACGCAAGAGTTTAGTCAAGACGATGGGTGCTGTTCAAGTGGGAACTTTCCTTTCCACTCACTGTTAACTGAAAAATGGAACAATACAACAGGCTTAAGGTCACTTTATATCACGAGAAAGGCAGTTGCGCAATGAATGCCATAAAAAGTCATCTATAGCTTCGTGTCTTCAGGACAAATATAGGTATTGGCCACGGTAGAGTTTTGGTTTACATCCTGAGGAACGATTTGTGTTGAAGTGTGCTTGTATGAAAACTGCAAAACAACGCCATCAGGTGGAGATTTCTCTTCATGTTCCTCGGCTGCTTCAATGTCCTCATTTTGTGCTATAAAAGCAATAATGCGATTACAAGACGTTGTAAATCAACCAGGATTTGTATAACAGCATCAATAATTATAAACATACCATAAAAACTATAAAGTTCTACTATGACTTTTAATATAGAAATGCGGAAAGTAGGGCGAGAGAACGGGAAAGCTCGTTACCAGCTTCTCCCTTTTTTGTCCTTCTCTTTTTTTTTCTCCGCTATCATTATCCATCTTCCTAAATGCCCTTGGGGAAAGTCTCTTGTGCCAATAAATGACGTTTAAGCCATCAAATAATCAGCTTGGCACAAAAAGTTAGTTTCCTTAAATTAATTGATGCTGTATGGAGGTATGGAAACGACTAGAAGTCTGTCCGGCATATTATTTTCAACTAGGGCACGGATTCGCTTTTTTTCGGCAGTTACCCTTGCTGGTTCGTTAAGAAACACGACATTAAAATTTGCGTTTCTTTTTATACTGATAAAAATTGTCAAGCCCACCTTTGAACTTGCGGGGTAACGTTGAAGATTGGAAAAACAAGACCAGCAGAAATCCAACCAGTGTTAATATCCCTGGCCCCATTACAAAGACGCGTTGAACATAATCGCCAATGGCCTCATTTGTGTCAATGCTAAGTGAGAGAGAAAGAAAATCAGTTAAACAAATCATACTGGAGGACTCGATCACCAAATGATATATCACAAAGCTGTGCCATCTTTTCAAACTCGTGAGGTAGGTTACCTTAATTTGTAATACCTCAAAGTAAAGGTAGGTAAAGTCTGTATTCGAGCCATCAGGCCGGAGGTTATCCCGGTTTCTGTAGCATGAAGCGACTGGGAGTATTTCTACTCCCCCCTAGCATCCCCCCTGGATGGAATGCTAGTCCATCGCAGGGTTACCCCCAGCATTAAATTCGCCGGTACCCAGTTATACATCTGGGTGGAGAGAGGCACCGTTCATGTAAAGTGTCTTGCCCAAGAACACAACACAATGTCCCCGCGCCGGCCAGGGCTCGAACCGGACCGCTCGCTCCGGAGTCGAGCGCACTAATCATGAGGCCACCGCGCCTCCCACAATACCTCAAAGTACTAGTAATTAAATATAAGCACCTTAAACCAGGCATCATGAAATGCCCACTCGATAATAAATGCATATAATTAGATTCAGCCTCAAGTTATCAATTGATAGTTTGCATTGTTTGTTTGTTTTATATCGGGTGTGCGTGTGCTATAATTCGAAAGACCCCATGCAGCCTAGATTTGTGATGCACCTATCTCTCGCAACAGATAACCCTATAAAAAGTCAAACCACAATGGAAAAAGGAACCAGCACAATCATTCCAACTTTTTAACATCGAGAATAATTCCACCCGAAAAGGAAACCCGAACAAAAGCCTTCTAGACAAGGAGTCCCTGCTTATTAGGGCAGACTTTTTGATAATACTGATTTTCTGCATAGTCACACACGAAGAGTTTTAACTCATTATTTCTTTTTCCATGGACTAGGTTCGCAAGCAAGTTTTCTGAACAAATAATAGCTCATTAAGATATACATGAGATTTTGGAATCGTTAAAGCAGTGCGTTTCTCACTGGTCTGCACGCAGCAATACAGTCAAACCCATGACATACTTACTCTTTTTTTGGATAAAATCCTTGTATACCAATGACAAGGCCACCGCTTGCCAGTCTAGCAATTACAGTGATAATTGAAATCACTGAACCACTTGTATCCTGTAGATTTAGACATGGTATCGTCATTGACCGGGCAATGAGTTATAATATCTTATATTGATTGAGCAGTGAAGCCTGGAGACAACGAAGAACAAGCCTTCTTTTACAGTAAACTGTGCAGTTTGTTTGTCTTTTGTTCGCTTGTTTGCTTGCTTGCTTGTCGAGTAGGCTGGTGGGTAGATGGTTGGGTGATTAGTTATTTAGCAAGTTTACCTCAAAAACAAGACATTCAGTCTAAGAATTCTGTCTGAATAAATTGCTATTATTATTATTATTGTGAACAAAGGACACACACAGAGATAGAAGTTTGGACGTATGGCTTATGTTAGAGTGCATTATTTACCGCCTATAAGCATGGACTGGGGCTCCTCGGTGAACAGAGTTAGGTGAATGTTTCCGTTAAAATCTTTTCAATTTTTTAAAAGATATGTCGGACATTTCCAACATGGAACTGAAGATTATATACTTTTGGAGAGCTTAGCAGATAGCGTGGGCGCACTTAAGTCTAAACGTGTCTACGTTAATAATCTGTGCGCAGTGCCATAAGAAGGTTATCAC
>JAHPZR010012308.1:100000-103553 GCA_019787425.1 Platygyra sinensis | reverse complement strand
AAGCTTATTTGACAAGCACGATCGTATGGTCAGTCTTTGCCGCATTCTGCCGCGGTCATTTAACAAGGTGATTTGATGTGTACTACAGTATTCATGTCTTTTATTAACGATAATACGCGTATATGAATTAATAGTTCAACAGATCGATCCGTTGTTAAACTGAATCTCCGGGTCGTAACTTATAGTTCTCGGCCTGTAAAACCGTTTTTATCTTCATGAATTTATCTGTTAAGCCCGATTTCTTGCGGTTGCTGCCGATTATTTTTCTTCAACGCTTGAGGTGGCTGCGAAACTCTTTCCAGCACTTTTTTTTTCGCACCTCACCTTTGCTTAATCAATGTTAACATGTTTCCCCGGTTGATTTCATAATGATAGAAGCAAAGAAATTAATGGCTAATGATTGGTAGACAAGTTATGATCATTTCCTTAACATTACAAGCCATCATGGCAACGGTTTTACTTGTTGAGCCCTAGATCCTAGTTTAGCTTTAAGCTCTAATAACTCAAAAACGAGTCATATGACCCCTATGTATGTTCTCGTATCACTTAGATAACGTTGCGATAATAGGAAACCTGAGCAGCTACCTCAATAGCAGCCACAGTTAAACATGTATCTGTCTAAAAGATCGCGTAATTTAGCTGAACACTTGTAAATATGGAATCTAAAGTGATGACATCAAACACGCAAGAGTTTAGTCAAGACGATGGGTGCTGTTCAAGTGGGAACTTTCCTTTCCACTCACTGTTAACTGAAAAATGGAACGATACTTCAGGCTTAAGGTCACTTTATATCACGAGAAAGGCAGTTGCGCAATGAATGCCATAAAAAGTCATCTATAGCTTCGTGTCTTCAGGACAAATATAGGTATTGGCCACGGTAGAGTTTTGGTTTACATCCTGAGGAACGATTTGTGTTGAAGTGTGCTTGTCTGAAAACTACAAAACAACGCCATCAGGTGGGGATTTCTCTTCATGTTTCTCAGCTGCTTCAATGTCGTCATTTTGTGCTATAAAAGCAATAATGCGAATACAAGACGTTGTAAATCATCCAGGATTTGTATAACAGCATCAATAATTATAAACATACCATAAAAACTATAAAGTTCTACTATGACTTTTAATATAGAAATGCGGAAAGTAGGGCGAGTGAACGGGGAAAGCTCGTTACCAGCTTCTCCCGTTTTTGTCCTTCTCTCTTTTTCTCCGCTATCATTATCCATCTTCCTAAATGTCCTAGGGGAAAGTCTCTTGTGCCAATAAATGACGTTTAAGCCATCAAATAATCAGCTTGGCACAAAAAGTTAGTTTCCTTAAATTAATTAATGCTGTATGGAGGTATGGAAACGACTAGAAGTCTGTCCGGCATATTATTTTCAACTAGAGTACGGATTCGCTTTTTTTTTTTTTAAGAAACACGACATTAAAATTTGCGTTTCTTTTTATACTGATAAAAATTGTCACGCCCACCTTTGAACTTGCGGGGTAACGTTGAAGATTGGAAAAACAAGACCAGCAGAAATCCAACCAGTGTTAATATCCCTGGCCCCATTACAAAGACGTGTTGAACATAATCGCCAATGGCCTCATTTGTGTCAATGCTAAGTGATAGAGAAAGAAAATCAGTTAAACAAATCATACTGGAGGACTCGATCACCAAATGATATATTACAAAGCTGTGTCATCTTTTCAAACTCGTGAGGTAAGTTACCTTATTTTGTAATACCCCAAAGTAAAGGTAGGTAAAGTCTGTATATGAGCCATCTGGCCGGAGGTTATCCCGGTTTCTGTAGCATGAAGCGACTGGGAATATTTCTACTCCCCCCCTGGATGGGATGCTAGTCCATCGCAGGGTTACCCCCAGCATTAAATGGAGAGAGGCACCGTGAGAGTAAAGTGTCTTGCCCAAGAACACAACACAATGTCCCCGGCCAGGGCTTGAACCCGGACCGCTCGCTCCGGAGTCGAGCGCACTAACCATGAGGCCACCGCGCCTCCCACAATACCTCAAAGTACTAGTAATTAAATATAAGCACCTTAAACCAGGCATCATGAAATGCCCACTCGATAATAAATGCCTATAATTTTTTTTAAAAATTGATAGTTTGCATTGTTTGTTTGTTTTATATCAGGTGCGTGTGCTATAACTCAACACTGATTCGAAAGACCTTATGCAGCCGAGATTTGTGATGCAGCTCACTAATGTTTGGTTAGCCAAATGCACCCTATAAAAAGTCAAACCACCATGGAAAAAAGGAACCAGCACAATCATTTCAACTTTTTAACATCGAGAATAATTCCACCCGAAAAGGAAACCCGAACAAAAGCCTTCTAGACAAGGAGTCCCTGCTTATTAGGGCAGACTTTTTGATAATACTGATTTTCTGCATAGTCACACACGAAGAGTTTTAACTCATTATTTCTTTTCCCGGCATGGACTAGGTTCGCAAGCAATTTTTCTGAACAAAATAATAGCTCATTAAGATATATACGAGATTTTGGAATCGTTAAAGCAATGCGTTTCTCACTGGTCTGCACGCAGCAATACAGTCAAACCCATGACATACTTACTCTTTTTTTGGATAAAATTCTTGTATACCAATGACAAGGCCACCGCTTGCCAGTCTAGCAATTACAGTGATAATTGAAATCACTGAACCACTTGTATCCTGTAGATTTAGACATGGTATCGTTATTGACCGGGCAATGAGTTATAATATCTTATATTGATTGAGCAGTGAAGCCTGGAGACAACGAAGAACAAGCCTTCTTTTACAGTAAACTGTGCAGATTGTTTTTTTTTGTTCGCTTGTTTGCTTGCTTGCTTGTCGAGTAGGTTGGTGGGTAGATGGTTGGGTGATTAGTTATTTAGCAAGTTTACCTCAAAAACAAGACATTCAGTCTAAGAATTCTGTCTGAATAAATTGCTATTATTATTGTGAACAAACGACACACACAGAGATAGAAGTTTGACGTATAGCTTATGTTAGAGTGCGTTATTTACCGCCTAAGCATGGACTGGGGCTCCTCGGCGAACAGAGTTAGGTGAATGTTTCCGTTAAAATCTTTTCAATTTTTGAAAAGGTATCTCGACATTTCCAACATGGAACTGAAGATTATATACTTTTGGAGAGCTTAGCAGATAGCGTGGGCGCACCTAAGTCTAAACGTGTCTACGTTAATAATCTGTGCTCAGTGCCATAAGAAGGTTATCACCCTTTAGTAAATTTTTGCTCAGGATAATGATTTTCCAGCTTTCTGATTGGTTCCCGAAGCCCATTATATGAGCCATTATCGTTAAGTTTGACCAAATAAGGAAAAACTGATGGCGAATTTCTTGTGCTGAAATTTTGGAGGTCGGAAAAAAAATTTTCGCGGCGTCGTCGGTAAAGATTTCATTTATATTTAGGGGATTTAAGGTCTTTTAACGATGTACATATATACACAGTTAAGTATTAGTTTTAATTTAAATAGTTGATTATATTTTGTTATTCATTATGTACATGTTTTATTCTTAGGTTTAGTATTTACGCACGACCCCACAAGCTGCACAGCT
>JAHPZR010012308.1:85000-95000 GCA_019787425.1 Platygyra sinensis | reverse complement strand
ACTATTTGCGGTAACCTCTGATCAATAAATTGTTTCACTTAATGTGCGATCCAGATTTTTCGACTCGGTTGACGAGGAATAATTTCCAACTGAAAATTTGGTGATGGCCACTTCCGTAACAAATCTTGTTTAGTGTCGACTAACTGAGATAAAATAAAAATTAAATTACTTTTATAACCTACAACATTGCGTTCGAACGTAGTGCGTACCTTGAGAAGGATTCAAAAGCCACTCGCTGACCATTCTGCGCGACATCTTGGTTTCTCCAAAGCACGTGCTCTCAGAGTTTGCCCGAAGCAAAGTTCGTGGGACAGGTTATTGTGTGTTTCGCCACAACTCCAAACGCAAAGGCCATCTTAATCTTAAACTTGGTACTGCTTTTGAAACAATAGGTGAATAAAAAGGAAGATTCTTACAAGTCTAAGTTACAACATGGACAATTAACGAACGAACGAACGAAATGAACGCGAAACGAAAATTCATCACATGCATAATTTGCAATTAAAATTCAGTGAAGTTTGTAAGTCACACGCGTGGAATGCCCTTACCTGATTGGCTTGTCTTCTCACGTTTCCTATGTAGGTGAGCGCAGGAATTACTCAAAGTGTCCTCTTGGAAATAAACTTTGGTTTTGGACTGTGAAATTTTGTCAAAACATTACAAAATTACCAAAGATTTATTTTGGCTAATATCAATTGTTTTTAATTAAAGCTTAGCACACGGAAAGAGTGGTAGCTAGCTAGCTTTCAAAGATTTTTTGAGGGGTGGGGAGGGCACGGCTCAAAAAAGAGGAGGTCTCTAGATGAAAAGAAGAGTTTACTTTGATTCCTAATTCAGCCAGCAAACCTGAAAATAAACAGAACATCATCTCTGATGTGAATTTGAAAATTAAAGAGGGGAAGAAATGAGGCTAGAACACCACCAACTCTCCTGCCCCTCCCCCCCCCCCCCAAAAAAAAAACCAATATATTTACACTATTGTTCTTTACTATGCGATTCACACGTTACAGGCAATAATAAATGAACGTTTCTGATTGGTTAAAACCACATACACCCATAATTCACCATAACCAGCTGCAGTTGACCAAATTTGGAAAGAACTTTGCCATATTGACCCGATGACGACAAAACTGCAGCCTGCTGCACTGCAGATTAATGAACCGTTGACCGAGAAAAACCTGCAATGAGCGACAAAAGTGTTGATACACTTGGCACTAAAATTCGATTTTTCTGCGTCTTGGAAACATTCCCCCCCTTTCCCCCACAACAATGTTGATTTTTCTATTTCTTCGATTGCACAGACCACAACGCCTACACAACATTGAATTGGGGGGCCGGGGGTATCAGAGATTTAACGCTAGATGCAAATAAAATAGAACAAATGTTTAAGAATCGAAAATCGTCTTTTCCTAAAAGTGTCTCAACTACTTTTGTCGCCCATTGTCTGGAGGCTATTTATGCAAATTGTAGCGATTTCCTTTATATATCTAAGTTATAGCAACTTTATTTTTACAAAAGCGACCAAATGCGTGGTTCAGAGTGATTCCTGACTAAAGAAAAAGTGGGAAGTGTTTTTTCTCACCGAAATTCCGATACAAAGACGAAACCTGGTGTATCTCGTTAATAAATGGATCCATATTTAGCCCTCAGGGTGGTGTTTATCGCCACTTTTTCTCTTTTAAAGTGTTCAAAGGGTCTCTACCTCACTTTCATTCAACGCAATTCTCACTATGACATGATGGCTACAAGTGTTTCACTTTTCAGTTGTCATATTTTGACGAAAAAACAGAAATTGCATCGTTCTTTGGCAAATATCTCTCTATGTCTGACCTTAATACAATACTTTACCATTACAGATGACCTCATAATGACGTCACAGCAACATGCATATATTATTTTGATAACAGCATTGCACTGAGCACATCAAATTTTATATCAACCGATGGTTTTAGTGCTTTTACACTTTTACTGGGCGAGTTTCCAAGGGTTTCTCATTGGTAAACCTTTTGCATCGAAAAGTTAATTAATTTATTCTATTTTTAACGCTTAACCATTGATAAAACATTGAGAGGTCATGACATGAGGTACAAAAGCGTGATAAAACAAGTGATCTTATGTAATTTTGTCCGCTCAACACAATGCTGTTAACGGAATGCTTCTAACACGCAAGTATGATGTAAAAATGGTGCCATTACTCACGGTCAGCTGTCGCTAAACCAATAAAAACGTGCCTTCTGAGCCCAAAAGTTAGTTTTATAACATAGTGTCTCGTTTTAATTCCTATTCTACAAAGTTTTTGTTTCTTTTTTCCAGTTCAGCTTGGAAAAACGATTACATAATGCAGATAAATGCAGTTTTTTCACTGGTAACCACGATTAACCACGATTAACCACGGGTAACCAAATGATGGTTAAAAGGATACTATTAATATTGATTTAGTCAGTTCATGGTTACCCGTGGTTGACCGTGGTTTATCGTTGATTTTTCTGCACAGCGGTTGTTTGAATTACTCCAAGATAGCCTACTTTGGGAGTACCACCGGAAGTTTGTAATTCAACAATTACTCTCTTATTTCATTCCTTTTTCGGGGAGAAATAAGGTGGTGATGACCAACACCCTAAATTGGCGATGTCACGCACGAATGTCACGCAAGATTACACTTCCAAAAAAAGCGATAATTTCCTTAAATTTTTGTACTGATGAGTAAGCTTGCCATAATTTTTCCATACGTAGAACCCAAATCCTGGAATAAAGCGACGGCAGGCATTTCAATTAAGTAGTACACCGGCTATTGTACCAGAAACAAATTTACTGTTTCAGACAATGAGCGACAAAAGTGTTGATACACTTGGCACTAAAATTCGATTTTTCTGCGTCTTGGAAACATTCCCCCCCTTTCCCTCACAACAATGCTGATTTTTCTATTTCTTCGATTGCACAGACCACAACGCCTACACAACATTGAATTGGGGGGCCGGGGGTATCAGAGATTTAACGCTAGATGCAAATAAAATAGACCAAATGTTTAAGAATCGAAAATCGTCTTTTCCTAAAAGTGTCTCAACTACTTTTGTCGCCCATTGTGGGTGCGAGGTTGTGTTATTTTTGGCGAGCAGAAAAACAGAGCGAAATGGCCCGGAAACTCCTTTAATAACGGGTAGATCGCTGTACATTTTACTCGTCCTTTGTAATTTGTCTCACCCTACTGGCGCGCGCCAATCTGAAGCTGCAAGACTCATAATAATAAATAGGAGACACTAAAATGTCAAAAATATATATTTATTGATATTGTTTCCAGGTAGCGATTATCTTCACATGTTCACGCCTTGTACGAAACACAGTTTACACATATTTACCACTGCTTCTCACAGAAAGACTACAATTTGCAAAGGTAAATATTGTACCAGTTTCTACCATTTTATTTCCTATACTGTACACCTGTCGTTTGGGACGGGCATTCGTCTAAGATAGATAGATAGGTAGATAGATAGATAGATAGATAGATAGATAGTTTATTTTATATAACTTTGCAACTAAACGTTTCTACCAGCAGCAGCTTGCAATTATCCGTTGTCTAACATGTTTTTAAATGCAATATTTTCAACTTGCTTTAAATTCTGCTCCCTTTCTTTTATTTTCACTTTTTTTCCTTCCCCTGTCAATGCCGACAGAAATAAACATCCCAAATGGTAAATTGAGTGCATTTTGACCCATATTGAACATGGATATGAATTAAAAATATATGACTTTGTGAGTACTGCGTTTGACAAGGTTGAGATAGAGACTAAATTAACTTCCCAACAGTGAATAAATCTGAGCAATCAGGGGGCACAAATGCAACTCATTCCTTTTCTGGAATATTGTGCATACAAATATAGATAAAACGCGGAATAACAAATTTTGCTTAACTTTCCCATTCAACAAATCAGAGCCCCTAAGTTAAAATCAAGCTATTCATTTTGATGAACATTACCGATATGTTTTATTTTGTCGTTTGCCCTCTAGGAAGCCATTGCCTATTTTCCATTGGTTCTTATGATGAGTGCAGCTTTCTCAAGTATTCTTTGCGAAAAAATCAACCGGAAGTTTGGAAGCAAGGTAATGGTATGACGTAAATATCTATAACAACTGATAATTTCTCTCAAAAGCCGGGAAGTAGTCTGAAATTAAAAATCCAGCTCCAGGCATGGCTGTAAGTGTATTACTACACCTGGGTGAAATGGTAGTCAACAACATCTCATTTACTCCATGGTATTTTATCCATCTTATTTTCCACTGATTCAATGAAGTGGTTTAGGGAGGGCGTGCCGAAGGAGGAAAATATGGAAGTCTTTTTTCATTTGAAGCTCACAAGGCACAAAATCGTAGAGAAGTTGAGAGCAGCTGTCCTCCTAACAACAAATTGGGTTACTTGTTTATTGAGGTTGTCGGGACTTTATTGGTCAGCTCAAATGTGTGGTGTTAGTAAAACTATTTAGATAATCTTGACAGGAGAGTAATACATACTGAAAAGAACTTAATAACTGATCAAGGATATAATAAATACCCAACGACGGCGAAATTTATGAATTGGAATTGTTGCAGTCCGACAACGATATCTATCCTATAGACTTTTTTCTTTAACTTTGCACTTTGTTTGCTCTTGTAGTGGAGTTACTTACTGGCAGCTTCCCTTGTGATTGGCGGTGTCGTTTGGAATTATTTTCAAACTCCCTCCATCAGGCAAGCGACCTATGCATCGGTCATAATAATGGGATTTGGCATGTCCGTTATGTACGTAATGGCACTGGCTTTCCTCACTGACCTGATAGGAGAAAACAAGGTTTGTGATTTGGGCAACCATGTTAATTTTGCAAACGTTTTGATTTTAACAAAGTATTTTGTATTGCCATCATTTTTGCTATCACTGCTGCTCGTGTTAAGTGAGAGCAGAGGTGGCGCAGTGGTGGGATCGCTCTCCTCCCGCTTTTGTGACCCGGCTTCGATTCCGGCCCGGTGCCCGGTGTATTTGGGGGAGGGTATATGGCAGCATCTTTACGGCGATGCGGATGCTTCTGCCAGCAACTGGTAGATGTCCGAGCAAGGCTGGTCCACATATACGCAGGTTTGGCTCCTAATTGACACCCTAAACATGGTGTCGGACACACCCCGGACAACGGCTAAACTACGTGCGGGTAGCCAAATTCCGTCATATTCTGTCTCCCCTGGTTAGACAAAACCCACTTTCACCATAAAACATCGTAGTCTTGCAGGGGCAGTGTGTGGGGCTCTGGTTTAGCCAGCCACCCCTCCCCCCTCTACCCCCCTCTATTCAGTGCATTTAACTGCTTACAGAAATGTTCAATGTTGCTACCGCCATCACCGTGCCAGCGCAGGTACAGGAGGAGGTGGTAGATTTTGTTCAATCACCGGATCGTTTCATAAGGGGGCAAAGAATAATACTGCGACCAATAAACAAGTTGCTTCCTGTAAAATACCAGACTAGACTAGCCATATCTGGGTGGAGTTTTTTGCTGGTTCTCCCCTTTCTCTGAGGGTTTTTCTCCAGGTTCTCCGGTTACCTTCCTCCACGAGAAACTAACATCTCTAAATTCCATTTTGACCAGAATAGAGGCTGTGATGGCCGATAAATAAGAGTTTGTATGATAATAATTTTACATACAGTTGGAATCGAGCATATACCTCGAAGAGGTTGTTTTTACTTCTTGATATTCGATTTAAGTATGGCTTGTGGCCACAAGCATTTTCTCGATGACTAATCAATAACATCAATAACCAGTTTTACGATAACTGCAGAAATTCACGCGCGCTCATTGGTTTAATTTTATTGTCCCTATGCGGACAGACACATAAATTTGAAATTCATGGGACGCGTCAGCGAGCGAGAGCGGGCAATTCGACAATTTGTTATCGTAAAAAACAAATTGATGTCAGTTTTTAATGCGTCTGTCCTGTTATTGACAATGAATTTCGTCATAACATTGTCAAAGTAGTCTGCGGATCCACTCGGCTATCGCCTCGTGGATCCACAGCTACTTTGACAATGTTATGACGAAATTCATGATCAATAGCAGGACAGACGCATAAAAAACTGACGTCAATTTGTTAAATATATACAGTCAATCGATGAAAATTTTGCGGCCCATCTCTTTTACAGGACAGCAGTGGTCTAGTGATTTCTATTATAACTGTAATCGCTAGAGTCTCAAGCGGTAGCTTAGTGATCGGCATACAAAGCTTTTACCCGGAAAAAGAGTAAGTACATCTATCTATCAGATTTTTTCTTTGTCCCTCGCTCTTGTCATGTAGATCAGTTTACTTTTCAAATTTCATACATCTATCTACTCACTTACCAACCCACCCACTCACGCATACCTACCTCTTTCCCGGCCTGCCTCCCTCCTTCTCTCCCTCCCTCCCTGACCTTCTTTCCTCCCTTTCTTCCTCCATCATTCCGTCCGTCTGTCTGTCCGAATCCATCCATTCACCCACCCTCCCAAGCCTAACACAACCCAACGAATCGCATTATTTATAGCGTTCAGAACTCTTAGCTTCTCTGCATCAAATGTAGTAACAGTCTAATATAAAGGAATGCAAATATATCTGAATAAGAAAGTTGAAAAAACCTCTTTGAAATTTAAAACTTAAACGGCAGGTAATTGGAGAGTGTGTTTAAGATACGTACAGGCTCAGCTTAAACATTCACGAGTCAGCTGACAAGTGATTGAAAACATTTATGAAGAATCTGTTCATTAGTAATGTAGGGATTTTTACTCACTTTGTAGCCGAAAAAATGATAGAGGTCAGAATGAGGTGTTGCGGCATTTCTAAATTTCGCACGGTAAATGTACTGTCAAGGGATTGGGGGTAATAGCGTGGTGGTGGAGGGGGATATCATAAGAGAGATCTTGTATCTTAAAATTAGTTGAGTTCATACTTGAAAGAGACGTGTTTCAAACATTTTACATAAGAGGAGGGCGCAAAACACTCTGGCGTGCAACACAAGTTTTCACGTTGTTCAGAAAGAGTACCATGCACATGCCCCTGAACATACTCGAACGGCACTGAGTACATGGAAAGCTTTACGAAAGTCAGCTTATTCTCGTAATGAGTACATCTTTTTGGTAAATGTGGTACAATTGTTAATCTCAATATAAGCCCATAGACATGTATTTCGCCGGAGCTAATTTCCGTTTCGTCAACGGTCGATGCCATAATTGGTAACCAAGCCTTCCAGAATAGACGATACCATGCCTGCTTTAGTTCAATTCTGGACAAGGTAGAGACTGGCCATAACTTGTTGACGGAGTTAAGCGCACTCACCAAATGCTTAATTGTTCACATTCACACTGGTTTGCTTGCGGTCAGCTTTTATTTGTTGATTGGGACAGCTCTATCTTTAATATTCAAGAAAGTCACGTTTTAAAATTAAATTTTGCGGAAATTTGGCGGATCAACCTGGTAGAATAGTGTTAGAGAGATGTTAGGAAACAGAGGTTCCAGGTTCGATACTGGGTGGTTATTTTCCGTTTTCTTTAATATAGTAGAGAAACATTTGTTGATAGTCAAAAAAATGTCTAAGTGTCGCGAAAATGGCATCGACTGTTTACGAAATGGACAACTGCTTCGCTGGATAGGATATGATTTAGGAGATTATTTTCGTCTATTAAAAGAATTGTAAAGGATAAAAACAAACTGTAGCTTCGTAACTGATTGTTGACAAGGATTTCTTGCATGGTAAGCTACCTTTTTATTCATTTCTCTCTCTCTTATCGTAGCTCGAACTCAAATGAGGCGATTAGCCATTATGTACAACACGTCTTTGTAATGGTGCCTGGGATACTAACACTGGTTGGATCCCTGCTGGTTTTATCCCTACAACCTTCAGTGTTGGCTTGCAAGGCTAAAGGTTGGTCTATAAAAAGAAAGAAAATTGTAGTGCAATATTACCTACAGATTAGAATAAACAGACCAAGGTCAGCTACCCACAAAATAAAATCCATATTCTACAATGGGGTGACGTGGTGGCCTGATGGTTATTGCCTTGTGCTCTAAATCGAGTCGTCAGTTTTGAAGCTGGCCGTGCATGGCCATTGTGTTGTGTTCTTGGGCAAGACACGTGACTCTCACAGTACCTCTCTGCACTCAAGTCTATAAATGGGTACCGATTGCTGTATGACCCTGCGTTGGGCTAGCATCCCATCCAGAGAGCAGCCAGTTTAGAAATACTTGTATCCGCTGCATGGTACGGATATTAGAGATGCGCCCTGGGCCTCTAGGCCACTAGGCTAAAAACGCTTACCTTTTACCTCGCCATTCTAATAGAGAATAATCAGATAAAACTCCAAATCGAAATCATGCCCCACCGATGAAAGCAAATTCTTTTTTTCCAGTTTAAGGTTGTCAGTATAGTTAAGAGCAAAAGGCTCAATTGAAGGTTTGGAACTTCTTCACGGCCTTTAGAAATGCAATAGCGCCTCGAAAGCTAAGCCGAGAACAAGCTTTCTCTGCGTCCTTAGCCTCTAATCTTTCTATTTGAAGTTAGTGTTGGCAAATATTTAGTTATTGCTGGAGAAATTGACTGCAGAATAACATCTACAAGTTTCAAATTCTATCACAAAAGATAACTTTCCTCTAAACATTCGAGCAGGTCATCCAATCAGTCTCTTCTGGTTGTCCCGAGGTCTATTCAAAAGTCTTATGGTGACATAGCTTTCGCAGTGGCTGCCCACGGTTGTGGAATGTTCTGCCCATTCATATGAGACAGCCTGGTTTTTCTTAAGCTACTTTTAAGAAATGTCTGAAGACCTACCTTTTTAAAAAAGCTTTTTTTTCAAATATTTTGGGATTTCATGTGATTTTTGTCATAATTATCTTTTAATGTTTTTAATGTATTCATTATTTCTTTAATACAGTATTGTAAAGCGCCATAGAGCAGTTAGGATATGGCGCTATATAATCTATTATCATTATTATTATATTATTATTATTATTATTATTATTATTATTATTATTATTATTATTATTAATTAGTTACAAAGAAACCTAATGGCATGGTAATATTTTGAATACAGTTAAGAAGAACTTGTCGAGCTGCTTAGCTCAGTCTCGAGCTGACGCCGCGAGAGAAACTTGAACCTGAAGTTATCCATAGTTCCATGAAAACAGACGTTTCTGGTCAGTTAAGCAAACAATTCAATCACGGGGTCACTTACAGAAATGAACTAAAGTGAGTTGTTTAAAATAGTGTTCCAAAAGTTACCGTGCTATATGAGTTGATTTTTAGTAAATAATTGTTGCACTTATTGCTCGAACTTTGAATGGAATCGGTCACGAGCTTCCTTCCTTCATGATACTAACTAATGTTCATTAAGCGATAAACCACTGAACGTTTACCTCACAGCGATGTCTCTGCTTGCTGTTTGCTTTTATAGAACTAAAGGAGGAGACGGAAGATCAGGGAGACGAAGACAAATCTTCAGCCGACGAGGTTACTCCGCACGTTTCATCAAATCACACGGCAACACCAAATGTTTCCCAAGATGTCAGCCAAAATGCTACCATGGTTTTGATGCATTCTTGTCCACAGGACACCAAACTTTAGACTTCTTTGGGTCGCATAATTTTCGTGGCTGATATATTTACCCGTGACTTTCACGAGTTATTTTGACAGTCATTGTGAATAATTATCTCATATCCAGTCCGCACTGTGCACTCTCGATCGTTTGTTTGCGTTTTTTGTTTCCTTTCGTGTAAAGACATCACAAAAATGAAACATTTCGCAACTAATCATATGAAGAAAATTCAACGTTTCAAAACAACCGCCATCATGGATGCGAAGGGGTCGAAGCTTTATGCTTCGTTCTTTCTCTTAATATCACTCATGATGAAACAAGTTCACGGCAGCTGCAAAAATAAATGAAGCTGTTGGAAAAAGATAATTGAAAGGCCTCAAAGATAAGGTATGTGGTTCGTAACGAATAACATTGATTCGCATCCA